>JAKCPB010000903.1:0-183748 GCA_021442155.1 Cymbidium sinense
CCTCGCTAATGATCGATCTTGGGGAGATGCGCTATCACAAGAGGACCGCCATGTTTCGTAGAAAGTTAAATTATCTCATTTTGAGACTCTTCTATTCAAAGGCACCCATCTTTTAGAGGTTCTTTGATATGATCCCAAATCCTCTAAAGTATCAAATTATCACATACAACAATAAGATTACAGAGAGCAGTAGGATGAAGATTTTTACAACAGCAACAATAAAATACCCAAAGTAACAGACTTTATTAAATACAACATATGAAATAGTCTAGAACCAAAGACCAACAGAAGCAAGTCAGAGCTTAAACTAAATCAACAGAAACTATTTCCACAGCCTTCCGGAAAGTCAAGAACCATATGATTTAACCGCCAAAAGAATGTAAGAAGAGTAAATAATGGATGGCTCGACACCTCAACTAACTAATATTCCAAGAAACAATAAACGAGAACACTAATGTAAATATAATGTAAAGTAGTTACAAAGGACTAGAAGGCAGAGATCTTTGCAAGAAAAGCCTATAAATAGAGGAAAGAAAAGCAAACCGGGGGTAATCAAGAATTTCAGAAAAGAACTTAGCTCTTCAGTCTCTCTTTCTTCTTCATCCATCCTCCCTGCCATCTTCATCGGTTTCTCCTCACTGGAAAACCATTCCTCCGGCGAGAAAACCCCGCTCCCTTCGCTCAGACCATCCTCCCTTCTGAGCTGCCTCGAACTCAAACAACACAGATGGAAGCAAGGTAAAGGTTAGGTTATCTCAACATATTAATCCCACCAAGAAGCGCATTCTCTCAATCAAGGCTCGATTTAATCCAGAGATCAAGCAGAAAGACGCTGTAATCCACTTACATTAGAAGCATCAAGAACCGCATGATCCAAAACCAAATCCAAGGGCATATCAAATCGGCAATCCGATGGTTCAAAGAGCACCAACATTTCCAAGTGATTATCTCAACTCCAGTGGGATTTATCGATCAAAACGTGGAAATCCAACCCAAGCAAGAAACAGTATAATATTCACTCGCCTCACTCACTTTCAAATTACATGTACATTTGATTCACACTACAACACTCGAAATGATGAAGGAAGAAACACATCAAAACACTTGAAGAAGAATGTTATTAAACAAATAAGAGTAAATGACCTCGGCCATGGTATTGAAATATCAAAAGATTGACCGCATAGAAATGATTGGAAAAAATCCTGTAAATATCATTCGTAATCCTATTCTCCACATACACACACACCCATGTCAATGCCTCTTAAAATAGATATGCCCTGATTTAATGGAGAAGACCCTAGAGGATGGCTTTTAAAGCAGAAAGTGCTTTTTTTTCAAGATATAACTCCATGAGGATCATAAATTTTTAATATCCTCAATATACATGGATGGACCTGCTTTGAGCTGGTACCAATGGATGCAAGTAAATAAATAAGTGTATTCTTGGCCACAGTTCAAAGAACAAATAATGCAAAGATTTGACCCTTCCCTCTACACAAATTTAAGAGGAGAACTAGCTAAACTTCAAAGAAACCACAAGGCAACAATTTTACAATGAATTTGAAAACCTACTAACCAAATTTCGTGACATTCCACATGAATTACTACAAAGTCGCTTTGAATCGTGGCTGAAATTAAAAGGGAAATAAGAGCCTACACCTTCTTCCTCAATGACATTTCAATTAGCCAAGCTAATGGAAGATAGATTGTCCGATGAAACATATGCATAGAAAAGCGTAAATCAAGACACTTGAATAAACAAAGAAAATCGAGTGCTCCAACTACCTTACTACAGCCTCCACAAATGCCACTCAACACAAATCAATATAAACAAAGAATATCCATTCAATTTAACAAAGAACTCAAATAGAAGACAGAAAAAGAAGAGGCTTATGCTTCAATTGTAATGAAGTACCATAAAGAGCATATCGTAAGTCCAAGTTATTGGCATTAATACAATAATGATAACCAAGAACATCAATCGCCACATGATAATCAGCCCGACAACCAATAGGTACAAGAAGAAACAGTAGCAACAAGCTTCATGTATCAACCATTCAATCCAGGCTAAGGCAAATGACATAGAGATTGTATAAGTATACACATGATAAATAGTTCTAACCACTAACTTAGCTTAGATTTTATGTCGATATAACCCAATTATATAGAATAAGATAGTCCATAAGAATAAGTCGTTGACACAAATCCTTAATACCTCAAATAAGATGGACAAACAGAGTGGTCACATAATTACACATACAAAGGAGCATTCATTTTCGATTGGTTTGACCCATATAAATCACGTGAAGCTCAAAAACAACATGAAACAAATGGTCGATAACATAAGAGAGCTTCAATCCAAGACTACTACAATACAGACAAGCTTTTACACTACAACCAGTAGAATTACCAACTCCGTTCAAAGATGGGCAGCTTTTAGCTAAGCATGTTACAATTTCGGTCACAGAAAAGTAATGCAGGGAAGTCGACAAAGTAAAGAAACTTTAAAACACTGGGAAGAATTTTTTTAGCCACAGATGCTTCTGGAATGTCAAATAAAGAAATACAGAAAGCATCACCAGAAATTGACCTTGAGGACAAGGTCAGTGTGAGGGGGGGAGTAATGATATGATCCCAAATCCTCTAAAGTACCAAATTATCACATACAACAATAAGATTACAGAGAGCAGTAGGATGAAGACTTTTACAACAGCAACAATAAAATACCCAAAGTAACAGACTTTATTAAATACAACATATGAAATGTAACCAAAGACCAACGTATAAAAGTCGAGCTTAAACTAAAGCAACAGAACTATTTCCACACTTCCTGAAAGTCAAGAACCATAACATTTAATTGCCAAAAGAACAAGAAGAGTAAATAAATGTATGGCTCGACACCTCAACTAACTAATATTCCAAGAAACAACAGAAACGAGAACACTAACAGAAATATAACAGAAAGTAGTTACAAAGGACTAGAAGGCAGAGATCTTTGCAAGAAAAGCCTATAAATAGAGGAAAGAAAAGCAAACCGGGGGTAATCAAGAATTTCAGAAAAGAACTTTGCTTCTTCGCTCTCTTCTTCTTCATCCATCCTCCCGCCATCTTCATCTGCTTTCTCCTCACTGAAAACCATTCCTCCCGTAAAACCCCTCGTGTTCTCCCTTCGCCTCATAGACCATCCTTCCTTCTCTGAGCGCCTCGAATCAAACAACACAAACTAAGCAAGGTAAAGGTTAGTTATCTCAACATATTAATCCCACGGCCAAGAAGCAGCCACGCCAATCTCAATCAAGGCTCAGATTTAATCCCGAGATCAAGCCGCGCAGAAACAGACGCGTGTAATCCACTTACGACACTAGAAGCATCAAGAACCGCATGATCCAAAACCAAATCCAAGGGCAGATCAGAAATCAGGCAATCCGACGGTTCAAAGAGCAATTCAAGAAGCACTCAATCCAAGTGACTAGATCCAACTACCGAGTAAAAGGCTTAAATCCAACGAATAAAAGCACCGAAACCCTCCCAACTCTCTCAACTCACGGGTTCCGCTCACTGAGTCAACTCAATTAAACCCTCGCCGTCGATCGATCAAACTGGAAATCCAACCCAGAATTGACCGAATAACGTAAATATTCACTCAAGCCTCACTCAATTTCTGAAATCATACGTATCATTCTTGTTGTACTTTCACCGATGGTCACTTATGGGGAAGTGAAGCAGAAGTCAAAATCCAAACGACTCCATCGGACGGATGATTCTTTTGATCATCTGATGTATTTTAAGTATTTGAATGGTCAAATGAAGTCAGAATTAAGAGATCTTAGGCATGTTAGATCTGGCTCATCAAGACGCTCGATTTGACTATAAACGCTTCATATTTATGAGCTATTTAGAAATCCGATTGATATCCCAAAGTTTTTAATTATATTTTAAGTGCTTAATTTAGGTTAGTCTCGACTCATAATCAGATTGCTTTTTATACTAAAATTCGTGCTTCAACTAGTAGAGTTTTCAGTGACATATCATTATGTATTTATCCACATAGTTATAGTTGATTTTATCAAAACACCCTAAACAAAGAAGACAAAATACCAACCCAAAGAAATTCAATAATCTCCTATTGAGTTATCACATTGTGGGCCCATCGGTCCAGCTAGCCATGATCCAAAGGAGATATACCAACCAACACACCATTGCATATAGACATGTGACTATACACACATTTTGTAATAAGTTTTCACTAAATATGTTTTATATAATATAGCCAATATTATTAATATTTCAAATATGATCTATGTAAAAATAGAAGCAATTGCATTTAAGAGAGGTGATGTGCAAGATAGAGAACTATTATAATTTTAAAGTCTGATCAATACCACAAAATTTTCTGCAACAATAATTCAATGTAAAAATGATATGTGAAGCAAGTAATTCATTGTATATAAAAAAAAGAGGACCTATCAACATATGCAAAATAATAAATGAAATATGGAAGGTAAGGCTACAATTATACAAAATATCTATAAATCTAATAAAAAAAATAAGAATTATACCCCTAATAATGAAGGGTATGCCTATAGTACATATGTCAAAATAAAAAGATGCTTTCAAACATCTCTCAAAATAAATATCAAAATGATTTTAAACATTGAATAATCATACAAAAATATTATAAAAGGAAAGTGATATCATTTTCTTGAAATATTATTAAAATAAAAAATGTTTATGATATTTAAATATATTTTTTGAACTCATTTTAAAATCTAAATTTCAAACCGTCTTTATCGTATTATAGGACATTTGACACTAATTTATAAATATTTTTTTTTTCATTTTTTATGAGTATTTTATGTATGAAAATAAAAATTTATTTATTTAATATGAACAATTTTAAAAATTACACATATTCATACAAATGGATTTTGTGAGGCCATTTGGTGTCCATTTTACAATATATTTTTATCAAATAGTTCTAATCATATTTAGCATTCAATAAATATTTTAGAATTATAAATTTTAAGAAATAAATAAGTTTATATTAAAAGTTATAATAAAAATAAGATAATTCTAATAATTACACTTGTATTAATTTATTATATTAATTTTAAAAATAATTATTTTACATAGATATTTAAATCTACTTTATGATTTTCTCCCCCATTTCATTTCATCCTAACTAAAAGTGAATTTTAGAGAAAGAAATGGAGAAAAGAGAGAAAGCTAGTTTTGTGAATCCTAGAGCTGATTTTATTCATCAAGGCAGTTTGAAAAATTGATTTTATTTAGTGCAACAAATTGCATGCACTTATCAAAATAGTGATTCACTAGTCTAGATGCATTATAATATTTTTATAAATAATTATGGCTTAATTGATAGATTAATTATGAATTTTATGTGTATAAATTGCACTAACCTCAGTTTTATCTATATGTATAAATTTCAAAGAAAAAAAAAAAAGGTATATAGTAGATCGATTATAGAGAGGGATTGCAGGTTTATGTTTATAGGTATATCTTTTGCTAAAAGATAATTACTTAATTTAAGAATTGCAACATTTTAGGTCATGACAATTTACCTTGTTAGTACAACTCAAGCATTTATTTAATTTATAAAGTCACTATTTATATAAATGGTCATTTTGCACTTAAACAAAGCTGCTATATCTTTAACTTGAAGTCTGAGATTTATTAAAAAAATATTTTTATGAACTTAATAATAATATCATATTTAGTATTACTATAAGTTTCCAATAAAATTTATATTATTCCGCTATGTAATGGCAATAAGTTATTATTAACCAATAATCATAACTATTTAAATATTTCAATTAATTTTTATTATTCTGTTATAATTTTGAAGTCATCATTTTCTACTAATTATATTTTAGAAGTTTAAACTCAAAATTTCTTTATTATAAGACCACTAATGACTACTACTTATCAATACTTTATTATAATTATTAAAATCATCAGAAAGTAGCCAAGTATTATATTAATTCCTGAAAAATATTTACGGACAAAAAGATGAAACATTGTAAGTATACACTATAAAAGATAACTCCCTCTAAATCTTGGAGATGCTTATCACAAAGTTTTAAGGGTTGTTTGGTTGCCTAAAAAAAAGAATATAAAATAAAATTAATATATTATGTTTAAATTAATTTAGATTATTTGATTAAAATTTTTATAAATGCATATATTTATTTGTTCTTGTTATGTAGAATGAATGTAATATAAAGTATTTCATTGGGTGATAGTGATGGTGGCCAAAAGTCATGGAAATGATCAGAAGGATTTGAGCGTGATGGTGGTGAAATCCATGAGTGGAATAATGAGCACGATAGCAGTAGTGGAAGGATAACGACGATGGTGATAGGTGGCGCGACTAATCCTGGGGTCTTGTAGTGCAAGCGGTTTGGCTACCGCATATGGCAAGTGGGGGTTTGGTGGTTGTGAGTGCCACCATGAGCATTCGGGTGGTTAGTGATGCAGGGACCCTCACTTTATATTGAATGACGATTTAAAATTTTCTCAAATTGAGCAAATTCTAAATAAATTATACACTATTTCAAAGTATTTAAAATACATCACAAATATTTTGTATATTTATTTTCAGCAATTCAAACATCTTTAAATCTTAAAACTCTCTCTTAATATAAAGTGAGGTCTATTCAATGAAGAGAAAGCTTATTCTTAAATACTAAGGGGTTATTTCAGATCAAATTTATTTTATATATTTTTATTTTTATTTTAATGATACGTTTAAAATTATATTTATTTATTATATTTTAAGAGTTTTTATTTTTTTATTTTTGAAAATGAATCACAACTTAAATAACATTTGAATATTTTGAATATTTTTATAAAAATAAATATTACCTACAAACATGCTTAGTTTAAATTAAAAACATAAACAAACTAAAATAAAAATAAAAAAAATTTAAAAAAAAATAAATTTGATCCCAAATATATAAGGTTGAGTGGGACCTTGAACGAATACCAACTTGTTTTGCTAAGGTTTTTAGACAATTCATTTAGACTTGGGCTGTTTGGTTGGAAAAGAAGCTCTGAAAAATCAGAATGTAAAAAAGAATTCAAGATAAAACGATTACTTTTAGTTATTTAGCTAAGAATTTTACATATTCACGATTTCGCTTTTTTGTTTGGTTGAAAAATGTAATGTAAAATATTTTGAATTTGACGCCAACGATTTGCTCGACGACATCAATTTACGGCAATAACAGCAGTGACGGCGAACAACAACGATCACTTACATAGGTATATTTAATTCACTCAAATCAATTCTAAATACACAAAAAATGTTCAGAATGAAATACATTATATTACATTTAAAATTTATTTTACTTTAAACCAAATACAAAAAAAGTTAAAATCCCTTCATTTACGTTAACTGTATTCTAAATGCAGGTAACAAACAGCCCCTTAGATAAAAATATAAATTAAATTGAAGGTTGAGATTTTTTTTGTAGATCATAATAATTTAATTATATGAATGACTAGGATTTTGCATATGGAGATTAATCGAAGAGCCATAATTCAATATTAGAACAATATTTGTCTTAAATAATAATTTAAATAGAAACTTATTTACATGAGGTTTGTCACAAATTCAGAAATAAAAGTTGTAAAAAAAATATATCGTCGCCAAGTTTTTTTTAAAAGTAATGTACTATTTTTTAAAAATATAATGTATTAAAAGAAGCGAACTGCTAATCAAAGAGGATATATATCTAATATTGATAATAATATAGACGCAAGGTGCAAGAGGGCCGCGCCACATAGATCTCACGAACTCTGGGGCTTTAAATTGACCTAGGGTTTCATCCTTCTTAGCTGACGGGCGGGTAAGAGAGGCAAGGAGGCGGCCTGGTTGTGGAAGAGTGAAGGGGCAATCGTCGTCATTGCTTTTGGTCCGCCATAATGGGTATGGATCCATCCTTGACTTCTAAACTTTTCGATCTGTCCGCACGAATCTCTTCATGGTGTATCCTTCTGTCTGCTTCCAGGTATCTCTGGGATTCTTTGCATAAGAGGCGCGCCACTGGCGGCAAGAAGAAGGCCTGGAGGAAGAAGAGAAAGTAAGCATCCTCGACCATATTTAGTTCATTCAGTCCAAAAATGATCTTGATAGGAGGACCCTTTCTCCTTGTACCCTAACCCGTTTGTTCTTTATGGTATCTATGTCTTTTTCCCCGCATCGAAATTTTACTGTTGTACTAAGCTCTATTTCTTTTTTTTTTTTTCAAGATTTTGTTTATGTCGACCTTTTTCCTAATTAAATTGGCGGATTTTATATCTGAGGAGGATCAATAGAGTAGGAAGTACTTCTTTGAGTTTTCATAGGGAAATGCACTCCCACTTCCTTGTTAGCGTGATTTAATTTAAATCCTTCTTAAAAACGTCGCCTTTTGCAACTAATTAAGGTATGAGCTGGGCCGGCAACCAGCCAACACCAAGCTTTCCAGCAACAAGACGGTGAGGAGGGTTCGTGTTCGAGGAGGCAACCTCAAGTGGAGGGCTCTCCGCTTGGACACAGGAAATTACTCTTGGGGGAGCGAGGCTATCACCCGCAAGACTAGAATCCTTGACGTGGTATATAATGCCTCGAACAATGAGCTTGTGAGGACGCAGACCCTCGTGAAGAGTGCTATTGTGCAGGTTGATGCCACCCCTTTCAAGCAGTGGTACCTCCAGCACTATGGTGTTGAGCTTGGGCGGAAGAAAAAGGCCGCCGCTGCGTCTAAGAAGGATGTAACTGAGGTTGATTCTCCTTTATCCTTTTTTTTTTCTCGCTAATTTGTATTCCTCTAATTTTTTCACGAATGCTTGTTTATATAGTATCTCTGCTGATTTTTCCCTAATGTTTGTTTTTTTTATTTGTTTAGTTCTTAAACATTTAATCAGTTTTGCCATGTTGGTTTGGTGTGCTAAAATGCACATGTAATTTCTTTAGCAAAGTATTATTTTGGAAGTTGTATTGTAAAATGATTTAGTTAGGTTACTTGACATTACTTTGTGTTCAAGTTGAAGCTAGTTCGGTGGACTTTGCAAGTATATTGTATTTTTTTGTTAGTTGCAACATTCACATGAATAAATTCTTACGGATTGAATTATCATAGTTTCGGTTTTCCTTTAATTGCCTATTGTTGGAAAAAAAATATTACCTGGGTTATATTTATTGTTTAAAGGTTGGATTGTAAAATTTCCAAGCTATTTATGTTCTAAAGAAGAAAATACTTTCAGTTGATTATTTAAATTGTATCTTGAGTTTGGTTATCATGTAGAGCGCAAGCTTTGAATTTAATATTTGATTTTCATATAGTGGAGAGATTTCATAATTTGGTATAATTGCCATCATTGTTATAATTTTATAAATTTTTATTGACCATTGATTATTGTTAGTTGGTTGCTCCACAAGGTGGTAAATATATTTTGTTTAAATATATTTGCATAGCTTATAATCATCTGGTTTTGCTCCACCCTTTAGTTTTCTTAAGCTTTCTATGTTTATTTTGTCTACTTGTCTTATTAGTGCTTTCTTACCCTCCTTCATAGATGCCAAAATTACATAGGACTATTTTTCATTATTCTTAGTTGGTGCCATTCCTCATGTATTTATAGGATAGTCATTTATAAATATATTCTTCCTAATTTTATCATAGATCATTTTAGCTTCATGAATGAATAGAATGGCTTGAGATAAAGGAAAGTTCAGGTTTGAGTTATTGTTTAGTGGATAAGATGTATTCTTCTAAGCATCAATGATTTCTACTTAACATTCATCTAATTGCTCTGACAATTTGTTTTGTAATTTTGCAAAGTCACTTTCTTTCTTCTTTTTCTAACTTTGTGAAGCAAAATGAACGCGTGCATGAGCACGAGTTCCTTCAAGTATCTTTCCAACTATTTCTCCGTACTCGTTTTCTTTTGAAACTTCATTAAATTTTCTTCAAACTTTTAATTTTTTAGTGTTTTAAGTGGCTTTCAACATTACAAATAGAATGACAAGATAAGCCATTTTAATCTTTTTATTTCATATGTTTTGTACCTTTAACACAATATAATTCAATACCAGTTTCACTTCTTCAATTATATATTTTTTGATATGGTACTAATTTGCGAAAGGGTTCACCAACTGCAATGTTCTTATATGGAATTGGTAAAGCTATTTGGTATTTATATTGTTGTTCTATTACTCTGTAATAATGGGTTATCTATTTCTTGTGACCGATATGCTATTGACTATTTGGAAGGTATTTTGTAGCTAATTGAATTACATGTTATTAAGGGTGAATGATATTCCTAGGATAAGGTCAGGGTGTGCATTGTATGGTTTCACCCGAAAAATCAAACCGAACCAAAGTTTGTAAGTAATTTGGTTTGGTTTTGAACTTAATAATTTGGATTTTGATTTTAATTATTGAAAAGTTGGTTTTCAGTTTTTGGATTGGTTTATTAAATAAAATTTTGGTTGAAATCAAATAAACTGAAATTATCCATTAACTTTGGTGAAGTTTTTTTTTGCCATCATAAAATTTTTAAATATTTTTAGTGCATGAAAGTAGATAATTTCTTTCTTAATTATAATTTTGCTTATTATTTGGTCATTACACAATAAAAATTAGATAATGATTATAAATTTTTTAAATAATTTTTAAATATAGTAAACTTTGGTTTATCCAAAATCAAACCAAATTATTAATTTGGTTTGTTCAATTTGCATATAGTTTGGTTTAGTTGGAAATCAAAAATCAATTGGTTTTAAAATTGACTATCCAAACCACCCAAATGCACACCCCTAGATAAGGTGTTAGAATTTGAAATGGGAGAATCTTTCTGAGGTTATTAATGGTGCAAATTGTTTATTTTAGTTGGGCATAACCTAAGGGCTAAATGACTACTTCATGTAGAAGTTTCTAAGCCTATAAATAGATTGTGACAAGTAAATAGATTGGGTGGTGGAAATATGGGCATTAATGGTTATACTAGACACTAGTTAGATAGTGGTAAAATTTGAATACCAAGGTTGTTATTCTAAGAAAGATATAATTCTTGCAAACAAAGGTGATAGGTGAATCAAAAGTTATAACTTTTGATGGTTTATATAATAAAATTGATACTAAGAAAGGAGATAATGAGATATATAGAATATAATAAATAACAAATAAGAGATTTAGGGATTTTGATCAAGTTAGATAAAAAAAGATGAAGGTAATAGGATCTTGATTAAAGATTCCCGCAAACCACGCCAGATAAATCGTGTCCGCTTTACCGGTTTGGCCAAAATTTTGGAATCAGGCAAAGCACGGGAGACTGAAGCCACCCGTGTTTGATACCTTTTTTTTAATTATCCCTTCAGCCCGCGGTTGAAACAACTGAGGGGTACAGTTATAATTTATTATATAATTCATAATTAAGGGATTTAAAATATAATATTAATTAATATTTAATTTATTTGAATTAATCTTATTTACAATTTAAATGAGTTTTACCTAATTTAATTTATTATTAATGATTAGTTAAAGTGGAGGGTTATAGCAATGACAACCGGTGTAAAATAAATAAATAATCATGAATCCTTTAAATCATTGGGTTAATGCTAAGCCCCGGAAGCCACAAAAAAATGTGCAGTCAGACGGCCTACGCGATGTTTAATAAACAAGGGTTTCCACATTGGATATGCGCAAAGAAGTTAGTCCAAAACTAGAATTAGGTCGGAATATAGGTACTCTTATAGGTAAATTAATGGAATTAATAGATATTACGGTTCATAGAAAAATAAATATTTTGTGTGTTCAAGAAACTAAATGGTTTGGGGAGAAGGTCAAGGAGATTGATAATTTAGATTTTAAACTTTGGTATTGGGTAGAAATTACTAGAAATGGTGTATGTGATTATAGATAAAAGTTTGAAGGATAATGTCATAAATATTAATAGATGTGGAGATAGAATTGCTTTAAAGATTATTGTTGATATTAAGATTATCAATGTTATAGTGTTTATGCTCCTCAAGTAGGTTTGGATGTAAGCTGAAAAATTTTGGAATGAATTAGAGGATTAATACAAAAGATACCTCTTTAAGAAAAAATTGGAGGGATTTAAATGGATATGTTGGCAGAGTGGTATAAGATTTAAAAGTGTTCATGATGATTATGGATTTTGAGTGACTAATGAAGAAGGTAGGACTATATTAGATTTTGCCTTAGCTTATGATCTTATAGTTGCTAATATTTTATTTAAGAAAAGAGATGAACATATTATTACTTATAAAAATGGATTTAGTAAAACACAAATTGATTATTTTAATAGAAAAATAGATTGTTTAGATTGTAAAGATTGTAAGGTCATTCCAAGTGAAAGTTTAAGCATATCGATTGTTAGTTTTAGATTTTAAGATGAAAGATTGTAAGAGGATAAATAAATCAAATTATTGTCCCAAGATTAGATGGGGACACTTAAAGAACGAAATAAAATATTTTTTAAGAGCCTTCTGAGCAAAATTTGGATGTTCGTAAAAGAATAATATGTGAGAAAAGTAAAAGTGAAATTAAGCGATTTCTTAAAAATGTGTTTGGAGAATCAAAAGGAAAAAAACTCTTTTAATAAAATAGTTGGTGGTTGAGTCGAGTGTGCAAAAAAGATAAGAAATAAGAAGCGTTGTTATAAAATTTGGTTTAGATGTAAAACTTGGAGAATTGAGAAAGATATAAAGCGCATGTAGATTAAGAAAATAATATATGATCTGAAAAATTTAAACTTTTAGTGATTTATATAATAGATTAGATCAAAGAAGGTGAAAGATTTATGTATATGTTAGCCAACTAAAGAGACGGAGAAGTAAAGACTTTGGTTAGTGAGGTATATTAAGGATATGAAGATAATAAAGTCTTTTGAAAAGAATATTAAAAATAAGTGGATGTGATATTTTGATAAACTTTTCAATGAAGGATCACGAATGTATGATTTATTTAGCAATACTAAACAAAAAAAGAATTTTTTTTTTTTTTAATTGTCGTATTAGTAAATTTGAAGTTAGAGAAGCTTTAAAGAAAATGAAATGTGGAAAAGCAGTAGGACCTGATGATATTCTAATAGAAGTGTGGAAATATTTAGGAGATCAAAAAATTTCTTGGGCTTACAAATATTCTTAATGTTATTTTAAAGACTAAAAAGATGACAGATGAGTGGAGAAAGAGTTTGTTGGTTCCTATATTTAAGAATAAAGGTGATGCACAAGAGTGTGCAAATTATAGAGGAATTAAATTAATGTGTACATTAAAATTATGGGAGAGAGTAATTGAGAATAGGTTACGATGTGATACAAAAGTTTTCACAATGAGTTTGGTTTCATGTAGATCTACTATGGATGCTATACATTTGTTAAGAGGTTTGATGGAGAAGTATAGAAAGTAAGGAGGATTTACATATGATATTTATTGATTTAGAAAATGCTTATGATAAAGTTTCAAGAAATGTTCTTTGGAGAGTTCTAGAACAAAAATGAGTTAATATTGGTTATATTCAAGTCAATGATATGTATACTAGAGCTGTTACTTGTTTTCAAATGCATGGATGATTGACAAAATATTTTTCCATTTCAATTAGATTATATCAAAGATCAGCTTTAAGCCCTTATCTTTTTTGCTTTAGTTATGGATGTTATTACTAGGCATTTACATGAAGATGTACCTTGGTGTATGCTTTTTGTTGATGACATTCTTCTTGTTCATAAGACTAGATAGGGAGTCCAAGAGAAACTTGAATTATGAAGGTCAACATTAAAGTCTAAAGGTTTTCGTTGAAGTAGATCTAAAATTGAATATATGGAGTGTAATTTTAGTTGTAAAAGTTCTAGTGGTAGTGTTGTGATATTAGGTGAACAAGTCATAATAAGAGTGAGCGATTCAGATATTTAGGCTCTATTGTTCAAAATGATGGTGAAATAGATGAAAATGTTATTAGTAGAATTCAAGTTGGATGGTTGAAGTGGAGGAATGCATCGGCTGTTAGTGATAGAAAGTTTCACTTAACTTTAAGGAAAAATTTTATAAGATGGTGGTAAGACGCAATGACTTATGGTGCGAGAATGTTGGCCAATAAAGAGAAGCATAAGACTAAGTTAAGTGTTACAGATGAGGATGCTCAGTGGATGAGTGGCTTTACTCTTAGAGATAAAATGCTAAATGAGTATGTTGGAAAAAGTTGGAGTAGTTCCGAGATAATATTAGAGAGAGTCGCTTTAGATGGTTTGGCCACATAAAAGCGTCGCCATTCGATGACGATTAGGAGAGTAGATGCATTAGATTTCTTTATGTTAAGAAATGTAGAGGTAGACCTAAAAGACTTGGTTAAGATTTATAAAAAATGACCTTAGTGTATACTTGAATTAAATGAGAATTTGACACATAATAATATGGGACGAAGGATTCATATAGCCGACCCCACTTAGTGGGATAAAGGCTTGTTGTTGTTGTATAATATCTATATCCGTATTATGTTTAGCCAAAAATTATAGAAATTCAATCTAATTTTTTTATTTTTTAGGTTTAGTAGACTCAGTATGCTATCGAAAAGTTACTTTTTGCCTTAGAATAAATCTTACATAATCAACTAACTCATTTATATGAGTATGATATTCAATGACAACATGATCATATTACTTTTCAGAAATAAAATTAATATATTGATTTTATTTCATTAAACCCCCACAATTTTGTTGTGCATTATTATGAGCATTATTAGGGTCGCCAACATGAAGTTCAAATCCATTAGATTTGCTTTATGTTAAGAAAGGTAGAGGTAAACCTAAAAAGATTTGGTTTAGATGTGTAAAAAATGATCTTAGTATACTTGAATTAAGTAAGAATTTGACACATAATATGACACAATGGAGAAGAAGGGTTCATGTAGCTGACTCCACATAGTGGGATAAAAGTTGTTGTTGTTGTTCTATTAATGATTAATTAAAAATTTTAGTTTATGATAATTATAATTTAATAAATTTAATTATAAATTGTATATTTGATTATGAAATGGTTTATAATAAATAAATAAAAATTAAAAATATTGATTAATGTTTAATTTATTTAATAAAAAGTTGATTATTGATTAATAAATTTTAGTGAATAAATACTTAGAGATTTGCTAATTAATATTAAACTATATATTTATAATTTAATAATTTTAATATTAGTATTGTTTATTATATGATATATAATTTCTTAATATAATTTAGTGGACTTATACTTATATATGAAAATTAGTTATCTTATTTTTTCTCATTATGTTTGATAACATTCAACACATAAGAATATTTTAATATTTTCATAAATAGTTCTGTAGTAGAATTAAATTTTCCAATAAAATCACTTTAGCAAAAGAACTTTCACACCAACTTCTTCTCTTTCTGTTGTTTTGAAAAGCTAGTCAAAAATGACAAATCAAGTGAAGATGAAAATTTTACATTGAGAAGTTACTAAATTAAAGTTTTAAGGAAGAAATTATTTTAAAAGAAACATTATTGAGAAGTATATTATAGATTTATTTGGAAAAGAAATGTAGTAGAGTTTGCTTTGAAAAATATTCATAGCTTATAATCATCTGGTTTTGCTCCACCCTTTAGTTTTCTTAAGCTTTCTATGTTTATTTTGTCTACTTGTCTTATTAGTGCTTTCTTACGCTCCTTCATAGATGCCAAAATTACATAGGACTATTTTTCATTATTCTTAGTTGGTGCCATTCCTCATGTCTTTATAGGATAGTCATTTATAAATATATTCTTCCTAATTTTATCATAGATCATTTTAGCTTCATGAATGAATAGAATGGCTTGAGATAAAGGAAAGTTCAGGTTTGAGTTATTGTTTAGTGGATAAGATGTATTCTTCTAAGCATCAATAATTTCTACTTGACATTCATCTAATTGCTCTGACAATTTGTTTTGTAATTTTTGCAAAGTCACTTTCTTTCTTCTTTTTCTAACTTTGTGAAGCAAAATGAACACGTGCATGAGCACGAGTTCCTTCAAGTATCTTTCCAACTATTTCTCCGTACTCATTTTCTTTTGAAACTTCATTAAATTTTCTTCAAACTTTTAATTTTTTAGTGTTTTAAGTGGCTTTCTAAGCCATTTTAATCTTTTTATTTCATATGTTTTGTACCTTTAACACAATATAATTCAATACTGGAAGCAGTTTCACTTCTTCAATTATATATTTTTTGATATGGTACTAATTTATGAAAGGGTTCACCAACTGCAATGTTCTTATATGGAATTGGTAAAGCTATTTGGTATTTATATTGTTGTTCTATTACTCTGTAATAATGGGTTCTTTTTTTCGTGTGACTGATATGCTATTGACTATTTGGAAAGTATTTTGTAGCTAATTGGATTACATGTTATTAAGGGTGAATGATGTTCCTAGGATAAGGTCAGGGATGTGCATTGTATGGTTTCACCCGAAAAATCAAACCGAACCAAAGTTTGTAAGTAATTTGGTTTGGTTTTGAACTTAATAATTTGGATTTTGATTTTAATTATTGAAAAGTTGGTTTTCAGTTTTTGGATTGGTTTATTAAATAAAATTTTGGTTGAAATCAAATAAACTGAAATTATCCATTAACTTTGGTAAAGTTTTTTTTTTTTTGCCATCATAAATTTTTTAAATATTTTTAGTGCATGAAAGTAGCTAATTACTTTCTTAATTATAGTTTTGCTTATTATTTGGTCATTACACAATAAAAATTAGATAATGATTATAAATTTTCTAAATAATTTTTAAATATAGTAAACTTCGGTTTATCCAAAATCAAACCAAATTATTAATTTGGTTTGTTCAATTTTGCATATTGTTTGGTCGGTTTAGTTGAATTTTTTGGAAATCTAAAATTAATTAGTTTTAAAAATTTACTATTCAAACCACCCAAATGCACACCCCTAGATAAGATGTTCGAATTTGAAATGGGAGAATCTTTCGCAGTAGGTTATTAATGGTGCAAATTGTTTATTTTAGTTGGGCATAACCTAATGCGGGGCTAAATGACTACTTCATGTGGAAGTTTCTAAGCCTATAAATAGATTGTAGACAAGTAAATAGATTGGTGGAGTGTAGGGGCGCAAATATGGTTATTAATGACTAGAAACACACTTTTAGATAGTGGTAAAATTTGAATACCAAGGCTGTTATTTTAAGAAAGATATAATTCTTGCAAACAAAGGCGATAGGTGAATCAAAAGTTATAACTTTTGATGGTTTATATAATAGAATTGATACTAAGAAAGGAGATAATGAGATATATAGAATATAATAAATAACAAATAAGAGATTTAGGGATTTTGATCAAGTTGGATACATTAAAAAAGATGAAGGTAATAGGATCTTGATTAAAGATTAAGGGCCCGCTTGGGGCTGCTGCAACCACGCGTTGTAGCATAAATCGTGCCGCAGGGCTGTTTGGATGCGTCGTGTTTGGCCAAAATTTTGGAATCCGAGGCGAAGCCACTGCGAAGCTAGGACTCGGGAAGCCTTCCGCGGCCCGCGTTTGGATACCTTTTTTTTTAATTATCCCTTCGCGATCCGCGATTTGAAACAGCGGAGGGGTATTATTGTTATAATTTATTATATAATTCATAATTAAGCGATTTAAAATATAATATTAATTAATATTTAATTTATTTGAATTAATCTTATTTACTTAAATTTAATTTAAATGAGTTTTACCTAATTTAATTTATTATTAATGATTAATTAAAGTGGAGGGTTGTGATAGGTAGTCGACAACCAACGTAAAATTGAAAATTGATTATTTAATTAAAAATTGATTATTGATCAATAAATTTTAGTGAATAAATACTTAGAGATTTACTAATTAATATTAAACTATATATTTATAATTAATTAATTTAATAATTTTAATATTAGTATTATTTATTATATGATATATAATTTCTTAATATAATTTAGTTGGCTTATACTTATATATGAAAATTAGTTATCTTATTTTTTCTCATTATGTTTGATAACATTCAACGATATTTTATTTTCTACAAATAGTTGCGAAGTAGATTCTCGAATTGAGTTTTTTGAACAAAATCACACTTTTGCGGCCACAACTTCACCAACTTCTCTTACAATTTTCAATTGTTTTGAAAAAGCAACCGTCCCCAAATGGCCCTAAGAAATCAAGTGAAGATGAAAATTTTACATTGAGAAGTTACTAAATTAAAGTTTTAAGGAAGAAATTATTTTAAAAGAAACATTATTGAGAAGTATATTATAGATTTATATGGAAAACAATGTAGTAGAGTTTGCTTTGAAAAATATTCATAAATGTAGGAATCTTGGCTTAGATGAAATATATATTGACATTTGTAAATTTATAGTGGATATTGTAGTGATTTGTTTAAAGAGAAATTTTAATAGAATTTTAAATATTAAGAGGATGTTAAATGATTAGAGAAGCATTTTGATATACTAATATTCAAGAAAAAATGCATTGTTTAAGATGATTACTTATTCATGTGAATTGACTAATGAGTGAAATAATGAAGTTGTTGTAGCAAAAATAGAACTCATGATTAGAAAAAAATGCTTCATATTTTGATGAATCAATTTATTTGCATGCAAGAAAAATTTATTGTGAAAGCAATTTTTCTATTAAGATGATTCATGGTGAAGCAAAGAGAACAACTTAAAAGATCCTAATTTGATTTTTATAAATTTTTAGAAGACATGATTTAGTATTGCACAAATGGATTTTATGTGTAAAAGCATAAAGGTATTTTGTGAAAGATATGTTGACATTATTAAAGTTGTGCATGATGAAGTGCTAACTAGTATTACAAGTAGGTGTGACATTATTTGGGAGTTTCTTTGTTGTAGGCTGCATCAATAATCAACATTGCTTTCATATATTTTTGTTTTGGTTGTGTAGATGCTGCAAATATTATTTTAAGCGAGGTGTCTTGATGTATACTTCTTTGTAGATGATATAACTCTAGTTAGTAAGATATCCATTAAATCAATGAAAAATTAGAATATTGGATGAATGCTTTATAAGTTAAGAGTAAAAAAAGTGATTGAGTATGTACCATGTGATCTTTAGTTGGCATGATGTTGACAACTATTCTTCAAGTATTATTAGAAGATAATGTGATACATATGTGTGATAAGTTTAAGTATTTTGGATTTAATATATAAAAGGATGAAAATATGAACGATGATATAAGTTTTAGAGATAATGTTGTTGGTTAAAATGTGGCAATGTTTTAAGATTGTTTGCATGGTAAGAGGATATCATGGAGGCTTAAAGGTAAACTTTATAAGTTGCAGTTAGGTTAGTGATGTTGTGTGAATCAGAATATTATACTGTAAACGAGTCATTGTTATATAGGTTTATTCATGATTGATATTAAACTAGATTGTTGATAGATGTGTACAAAAATTTGCGAGAATAAAATAATGGATAATTAGAGAAAAGTGAAATATATTGAAGATTAAGTGACCAGAAATAGACTTTACATAGTTTGGGATGTGCAACAAACTGTAAAAATTACCATATTGGTTGAGTTGATCAAATTAATGTCAAATGATTTGAGAGAAAAATGGGTAT
Source organism: Cymbidium sinense (assembly GCA_021442155.1). NCBI lineage: Eukaryota > Viridiplantae > Streptophyta > Magnoliopsida > Asparagales > Orchidaceae > Cymbidium > Cymbidium sinense. The sequence goes on from JAKCPB010000903.1 coordinate 19,639, forward strand.
GTATCTGGAATAGGTTCAACTCCCAAGACAAACTTGAACAGGAACAAATGAATTGTCGTAATGCAGATTCCAAGGCTAATGATGATGATGATGAGGGGAAAATTATGTATCTTTGAAACTACAATTAGCTGGTCTAGTAGGTGCAAAAAGTGTTACTATGAGCGATTTCTATATCTGTTTGAACAAAAATCTGTCTTATGTTGGAATGCGTGGTAGCAACATTTTTAATGGAAAAGTCATGTTATACGTTAAGTGCGAGTTTTGTTAAACAATATGAATCTTTGAATTGATAATTGGCCTCTTTTTTATATTATGTATTAGCATGAACTTTTGCCTTTGTGTCCCCAGCTGAGTGTTTTTGTTGTTCATTCCTGTTGTGCATGTCTTATTTCTGCAAATTGTGTTGTTGAAAAATTATCTCATCCTTGTAAGATAAAAGTACATGTTAATTGCATTTAATGAATGCTTCAATTCTTCGAGGAATTATTCCGCTAGTGGTGACATAGGAATTCATGCTTATGAAAAGGCAATCATTTGTGGTTGAATTCGTGTTGACATGTCACGTTTGATAGTTCTTTACACATGATTTGATTTTGATATAACTGCAGAATTCAGGATGGGAATATTTAAGACTAATTCTTCTTTCTAGCTAGAGTCATCATTTCTATAAACGCATGCAACCTGAATGAATAATAAAGAATGCTATGGAAAATATATTACTCCCATTTAAACATAAAGAGGACCATAAGTCATTAGCATCCAAACAAATTTTTTAAGAAAATACAAAATTTTGAAGAAAATATTTAATTCATTTTTGGACTCCTTTTATAGTCACAAATCCTCTCATTTATATAAAAAATAGAAGCTAATAGTCACCATATTAGAATTTAAGAGCTTCTAAATACTCGTGAACAACAATTGATCAAGTAAAAAAAAATTCACTTGTTGGCATCCATAAGTTAATGCCCTTCGTAATATTCACAATAAGCCATTAATTCTTCGATCTTTTCAAATGTCGTCTGTTGAATCCCTATTTCAAAGCAGGCTGCTGAACAGATGATTGGAACATGATAAGCTAGAATGAATATGTTATGTAACCATGGAGTGTCAGCCCTTTCTTACTGTTTCAAATCCTGATGGCTACATTACACATCTACATCAGACAATCATCCTGCATGTATGGCAATAATTATTCCATTTGCAGGAAATTGAATTATCAGATATGGATATTTCTAGAATTAAATGGTGCTTACCATGCTGCTTTGACTGACCGGTTCTTGTGAATTGGAGATGATAGGGATGCTTCATCGTTTTTCCTTATTTTTGCCACATTTACTTTTTACAACTTGTTTTTGTATTATTTGCCATCTTTCCATTAGATAATTGTATGTAATGAGTTTACATGTTTGAACGCTTAATTAGTTCTATATTCTGTATACTTGATCAGAACTTATTTTAAATAACAAATAATTTATGATTGTGCATGAATCTCTTGAGACCATAGTGCATAGCATATTGTGTGGTGTATGATATTTTAAAAATAATTCAAGTCATAAACAATTATGAACAGTTTATTAGTAATTTAATAATATAAAAACAAGTATTTAAAATGTAAAAGAAGCAAATGCCATATTAGAAAATTAGCTATCGTGGCAAAGAATATAAATATTTGTTAAAAAAATCTTGGTTTTAACATTGTATAATATCAGGATAAAATGTTAAACTTTTGAGCTTTAGGTTCAAAATATAAGAAGCAGTTTGTTTTTAAATCTCCCCTAAACCTTATCCAGTCATCCATAGATTTAATATTTTCATATGCCAAAATAGGCTTACTCCATTTTTATCATCTCCAAATTTGTCATTTCTTCACCACTCATTATTTTTTGTGTCATATGTAGAAGATATGTTTGGCTTAAAGGGAGCTGTCTTTTCTTTTTCTTTACATCCATGTTTCACATTGTAGATTCTTTCATATACTTAAAAACAATTAATTAAACCAACAAATAACATGTACTATTTTGTGCACTTATGCCTTGCACTTGTAAGCGGTTTACCTTGTTGCCCTATGAGCTATAGTGTGCGCTATTGATAAGGTGTTAATGATCTAATGCTAAATGCAATAATGCTATTTGAATTAATTTTTTTTTCTTCTGTTTCTCCTTTGTTGCTTATTACTATGTATATGAATATGCATATTATATGGTAAGTCAGAACCTCGGCAAATAATGCTAAATTCCATACTTGTATTTCAGTTCAAGTTTGTCTCTGATCCTCTGGCATCAAACTATAATTGATGATATACTCATCTTTTTTTCTCTTATATCGTTATGTTTGTTTGTTTCTGGGTTATTCATAGGGACAAGAGGGTGGTGAGGCTGCTCAGGAGGAGGTAAAAAGAGCAGCCACGTCCAAAGGAAGCTGGAGAAACGGCAGGAAGGCCGCAAGCTTGATCCACACATCGAGGAGCAGTTTGGCGGCGGGCGTCTCCTGGCCAGTATCTCATCTCGCCCTGGCCAATGTGGCCGAGCTGATGGGTAACACAACCTCTTCCTCCTTTTTCCTCTCAGAAGATTCGACAAATCTAAATCTGTAAGCTTCCATTATAGCTAAAATCTGCTTTGCTTCTCGCTTCAGTTACATTCTCGAAGGCAAGGAGCTGGAGTTCTACACGAAGAAGATTCAAAGGAAGAAAGGCAAGGGTGCGGGTGCAGCCGCCTGAGTGAAAACTCTTTTGTTAGGTTTGCCTCGTTCTTCACTCTAGTCTTATTAGCTTATCCAGCAAATGCACTTTGGGTCCTCCAGTTCTGCAGTTTAACTGAAGTGTTTCTTATTTTCTATTTTTTCGGTTCAAGTTATTTTTCAACTGTTGCTGAATCACTAAAACCAAATGCTTTCTCCGTTTGTTTTGTAATAGCCGGATTTTGTGCTTTGGAATTATGAACTGAGGTTTAATTCTTTGGCTTCTTTTTTGTTTGATTCATGGCTGTTCGTGCAAAAGCTAAATTTCATTTAAAAACAAAAATGAAGAGTAATGTTTCAGTTTCTTCAAATAAATCCACGCCACAAACAGCACTGAAGAGATCTCTGGACGATTTGGATAAATGGTAAACTGTGAATAAAATAGTAGTGCATAGATGTGTATTGCAGTCTCATTAACATTTTTTTTTATTGCAGCATTTCTAATGTGTTTTATGAATATAAATGCTCATTTCATCAATCAATTCAATGCATTTACTCCATATTTGGTCATTCTATCTTGTAAGTTAAAAAAATTATTACTCACTGTTAAATATATAAAAGAATGTATTTAATTTTCATGTTAAAATATGATAAATGCCTTTTATGTATGGATATCAAAGTGGACAAAATTTGGAATAATCATTTACAGGATGTCAGTGAAGAAATCTACTAAATAAGTAACTTGGTATTTGTTCATAAATTGTTCTTTTTATATTTTATTTATTTATGTAATTAATTAAATTTAATTAAATTTTAAAATCAAATCATATAAATAAATAAATTTGAATATAGATTCACTTATTAATTTATGTTCTTGAAAATTCTTGTTTATTTTTCAATACATTGATCGTTAAGAAAGATATAAAATTAAATTAAAACTCATTTAGTAATAATTTTATAATTTGTGATTTATTTTAAATTGCTACATTAATTATTTTTGTAATTGATATTTATATACTTATCAAATTAGATTTATATGTAAAAATATCAAATGAATAGGTAGATGGAAGTAGTTTCTATTGGCATGTAAATTTAACTATATAACTTAAATTAATGTAGAGATATTTTTGAGTCAATTATTTAAAACATTTATAATTTATTTATCTCATTTTTTTTAATTATCATGTATTTATGCATAACATGATTAAATTATTAGAATTTTATAAAAGAAAAAAATGTTATATTTTTGTTATGAATTTTAATATTTGATTGTTAATTTAAAATTTTGATGTCAAAGATGATTAATTTTAAATATATAAGAATAGGTGATAATGTATGTAAAAGTCTCATTAATAAATTATGCTAATTAGTTTTAAAATTTATAAATTAATTTCTATTTAATTTATTGGCATTAAATATAATTAATTATATTTTGATTAAATTAGATTTTAGTTTGAATTTGATGAACAAATTAATAAAAGTTTTTAAAAGATTTTAAAATTTAAGTTAATTTCAAACTCTACCTAAATTTGATAAAAAAATAATGAATATATATATATATATATATAATTTTTATGTATTTATATATCTAATATTTAAAATTAAAAAAAAATATTTTATTTTTTAAATAGTATGCGATGTTGATATTTTTGATATGATATTAAAGATTGGAGTGTTATATATATAAAAATTAAAATTTAAATATTAGATCTATAAAAGATAAAAATTGTATGCTAGTAAATCTTTCAAAAAAATAAATTATTTAAAGGGATGTATATATATATATATATATATATATATATATATATATATATATATATATATATATAATGTAACACGTGGAAGATTTTGAATCAAAGTTTGTGTAATTTTTTTGGGAGAAGCTGAGCCTTAAAAGCTTTTAAGTTAAAAATTAGTATATGTATGTTTTGAACTTATCTTTGCTAGTTGAAAGAAAAGCACTTTATAAAATTTTTAAAAGATTAATCATAATTTTTTGTAATTTTAAAATAAATACCCATCAAAGGTGAAAATATATTAGAATTGGAAAAATTTGATGTTGTTCTAGCATCTACCTTATAGAATTGTTGTTGTAAATAATAAATAATCTTAAATAAAAAGATCTTATGTTATTTTTGATCATTTACTTCTAAAAACAAAATAAATTATTGGTTTTATCTATTAATTCTTTAATATTTTATCAGTGATGTTGTAAAAATATTGAAATATATCTTTGAAAATGTGCAATAAAATATTTTCATAATACTTACATTTTTAGTGATATAAAATTTTATTGATGCTAATAAAATAAAAGAAAATTGTGATAATAATATTAAATAAGTTATAAACAAAAAAAATTAAATTAGCCTTCAATAGACATTTTAGCAACTAGCAAGGTTTGGCACGGTGATGGCAAAGTGGCGTGATGCCGCCCCCTAATGTCGTTTGGGGCATTGTGATCTGCTTGCATTTTGAAGAATCTGCAATCATAAAATTATATTTTCCAACTTGTCTTGTTGCGATGACGACCAGAAAGTTACGATTTGATTTTTTTCTTTAAAAAAAAAAATTGTTGGTCCATCGTAACTTTCTAAACAATAGATTTTTCTGCAGCACCCCTACCAATGCTTTTTCACATAGCTGTGATTATCCCAAATAGACCCTAAGTTAGCTATTAGATCCAAATTGTCATGTTCATGAATGTGAAAGAACAAATACAACATCATTCAAAATTATTCATTGATATGCTAAGTTTCAGAAGTTTTATTTAAATTTATTTAATCATATAAAAATAAATTTAAATGAGTCTTTTATGAATGAATATTTAAGTGTTCATTAAATACATTAGTTTACTAATGACCCAAAAAATAGAAATTTGTTTAATGAAAAGTATTAACATATTTTATGATGATCCATGTGCTCATTAGTGAGGCCCTTCCCAAGCATACAAACCTGATGTTAAAGATCTCCATCCAACATAAACTAATGTGAGCCATGACTTACGGATGCACTATAAATGAGCTAAGGAATTATATTTGCAAATAAATGATAATATACTGTTATTTTTATATTAAAAAATATATATATCTCAATAAGAGTAATTATATGTCTTAAAGACCTTGCAAAAATAGGCCAATAGAAGTTGATAGAAGTTATAATAAGTACTACGAGAATTTTAGCTCCGAACTAATAATCTTCAAGAAAGTTGATAGGTTTTATAGCGATTCAACTATATACATATATAGCTTTTGAAAAGAGAGCATAGAGGGTGCTAGTAAAAATCTCTATCTCTATGATCATCTTGATCACGCTTAGATCTAGGGCATGCATTACATTTGCTTGCATGCATGAACAATAAAAACTAGGGCTAATCAATTGAACCAATTCATCAAGAATTTGAAGTTTTATGACTAGAACTCAATAATGAAGGTATCCTTTGTCATAAACTTATTATCATTATTAATTACTTCATGGGAGGACTTTTTGAATCTTGTCATGTATCCTCTCAAACTCTCTCTCTCTCTCTCTCTCTCTCTCTCTCTCTCTCCTCCCTCCTCAAGCTTACTATAGAAGAGAAATAGAGCACTTTAGTGAAATTTTTGAGGCAAAAATTATGTCAATAGTAGATAAAAAGACTACCTAAATGAGGCAATGCTTGAGGGTGAAAGATCATTGAAACACTTTTTCACAAAATCCTTGAAGATGGTATAAAATATGATATTTAGTTATATTGAAAATGTTTTATAGAGATAAGACATTTTCAAATGTATTTAGATATGCATAAGGGTTAATGATCCCTTATTATAACACTAATTATAAAGTCAGAGGAAATATTTCATCTATTATTTCTAATGTAAAGGGAGAAATGCACATTTCACTCACATATGTTGAGGTGAAACAAGAGTATCATAAATGATAACGCCCTTACCCCTATTAAGATTAGAAGTTAGACAACCTATACTAGTTGATTGTTAAAGATAGTTTTGATTATGTTAGCGATGACAATAACTTGTTGGTGCATATCATCAATTTACGCTTCCAAATATTCTTGTGTAACGAATTTTTAGCTGTTTGAAGTCTTGTAAAGAAATCTTTGGGTGAGAATCATTATATTTCTTACACTTTTAGTATAACTTCTTTTCCTTGAGTTGTTAGTAGATGTTCTAATTGATGTTGCAAGGAAATATGACTGACTAATATTTTTTTTTTATCTCTTCCAATGAGAGAAAGGTATTTTGTTGGAGAGATTTGTAATAAAAAAATTTGAGAAATGAATATGGCCGAGATACTTTATGTGGAGATAGAAGTAGGACTAGAAAGATGAATATAAGGATTTATGCTGATTTGATCAAATAATATATATTTATTATATTATAAATGAAGAAAAAATATTCATTATGTTAGAAAATTTGAGTATAAAATATATGATTTTTAGATAAAATGAATGGACCATTATTAATATGTCATATGAATATGATTAGGGACATAATGAATGTTGCTTAATGTAATAAATGCCAGTTATATTATATTCTTGATTTTTGTATTATTGTGTGGTGTCTTAATTTAGTTCACTTAATATTAATATTTGTTAACTTGAATTTGTGGTGTAAATGAGTTGAATTTGTTATAAATTTTAGAGAATATGAATGGACCATTATTAAGGATATAAGTTATATGAATGTAATTAGGGACATAATGAATGTTGCGAAATAAATGCCAGTTATATTATATTCTTGATTTTGTATTGTTGTGTGGTGTCTTAATTTAATTCATTAATATTTTGTTAACTTGAATTGTAGTGTAAATGAGTTTAATTGAGCTCAATTCATCTCTACTTTGATTTTGAGCTTTATTTTCTGAGTTCAAATTAGCTCACAAGACAATTCTTTTAGTGTAAAAGAGATAAAATAATTATTATAAAAATACTAAAAATAATGAGAAATTAAAAGAAAAATATTTGACATAAAAATGAAAAATAAAATTTGAATAATTTTATACTTAAATTATAAAATTTTGATATATTTTAATTATATTTTATATTAATACTTTTAGCTTAACTTGTTAACTTTATAAGCCATTGATCAAGCCGAGATACAATAGACTTACAAGTTTGCTTGACTTATTATGCCCTGAATTTTGAATACTACAAAAATAATATTACAAGGCTTCTTAAAAGAAATTGCATAATAAGACTACTGCCTGAGATTAATGCTATTGTATTTCTAAAATTGAGAAATATTCTCTCAAAAAATTTGATTATTAATGTACACATTTGATCCAATAATATTAATGTTGCGTCCTAGAAAATCATTTGCGGTAGAGTAAAAGTTTTCGCTTTAGCTTCATTGTGAAATCCAACACACAGTATAAAAAAGTGTGAACAATAAAACTCGAATTTTTTGCTGGAAAACCCAAAAGAGGGAAAAAACTTTCTAGTAAAAGCTTCAACTATATGTATCTGTTTTGAGCAAGATCTTCCCGTCATTACATAATGTATATGAAAAGAATATATATGTAACAACGTCGGTTGTAAGCTTTGTAGCGTGAATGATGGGTGAATCGCGGGCAATTGGTAGAAATGCGAACAATTACTAATAGAAATCAGACAATTCGGCAATCGTGAATTACGGCAGCAGAAACAATCACAGAGTCCTCATGATGGAGGCAACGAGATTGGCTTACGGATCAACGACGGTTGGCCGGTGGCCGGCGGCGGTGGTTGACAACGTCGGTGCGACGATTGCTTGGAGGATCTTTAGAGCTCTCTCCTCTCTCTTTGCCCCTCATGTATGAGGAATGAAATTTATATAGATGGCGTTCAGTAAATATATGCAAAACTGCACTTCATTGACGGCTCACAATGATCCCTTTGATCATTTGATGTATTTTAAATATTTGAATGCTCAAATGAAATTAATTTTGAGATCTTGGGCTTGTTAGATCCTCGTCGAGGCGCCGATTTATCTATATTTAAGAGCTTTTAGGGATTTAACCGATATCCCACAGCTTTCAATGATATTTTAAGTGCTCGATTTATTCATCTTATCAGTTTCCTTCTAGCATCAAGATTCGTGCTTCGCCTAGTAGTATTTTAAGTGTCATATCAATTAATATTTAGAATAAAAATTAGATCAAGATATTCATATAAATTATATGTGAATCTTAATCTACAATTCTCAAAATTATAATATAAATGTTCGAAATTAGGAAATAATATTGTACTCGAGTGTTACAAAAGCTCATCATGTTTTTTTTTTCTTATTAAATTTTAAATAAATTTATTATGACACGCGTAAACAAAAAATAATTATCAGTCAGTTCATTTGTTTTGGATGTTAATTATTCGATTTTTAAAAAAAATTATATACATATCAAATAATTCTTATGAATTTACAAATTTAACATTTAAAATTTAATATTTACACATTCTCCTCTTACAGTAATATACGTGCCATAAAATTGATTATAGAATTCAGTAAACATTTTGAAGCGTTGGGCAGTGAAATTTCTTGAATCGACGAACAAAAACAGCGACATATATATATATATATATATATATATATATATATATATATATATATATATATATATATAATGAATGTGCCTTATTTGCAAGAATTCAAAACTCCTTTAGTGAATGGCATCTATCTCTGAAATAATGAGAGTTCTTTTTTTCGATGCGGCCGAAATTGCTATAAAGCAAATCATTGCCACTCATCAAATATTGAAGTTGATAAGAGTGGAAGTGAATTAAGTTGACTCAAAATCGACTCTATAAATGACTCATATGTCAAACTCTATATGATAATAAGCTAAGCTTGAGTCAGTCTCAGATCGATTTATTAGTTTGCTAGCCAAGCTCATTTAAGAAATATTCATATAAAATGCGCTTAAAATATATTAAAATTCTATAATTTAAGTATAATATTATTGAAAATATTTATATTCTATATTTTATTTTTAGATTACATAATTTTTATTATTTTTCTTATGATTTTTCATTCTTTTTTTTTTCCATTTTACTAGAACAACTACTTAAGTTTAAATTATTTTATCTCTTTTATCTTAAATGAGCTAGCTCTTGAATAGATTCAAATTAGTAGAATGAAGCTAGAGATTGGGCTCCGACTTGATTAATTAATTAATCAAGCTTAAATCATGGATAACTCGAGCTCAACTTGACGCATTTATACATCTAAAAGTTGATCTCACTTCTAAAAGTTGATCTTGAACTAGCATCCATCTTAGGTTAATGAATGACTCCATGGCCGTGCAAGGCATCTTAGCCTAGTAGTTGAGAACTTTGGCTTTCAACTAAGAGGTCTTGGGTTCAAATCCTTGCACATGAGATGACGATTTTAGGTTTTAGGCGATGTTTGGAGTAGCAGTGCAGTGCAAAAATACACCACACTATTATTTAGAAACTACATTTTGATCACATTTTAGAGAATTTGCATTAGGAGAGTTGCTTTTTCTAATATAACATGGCAGAGTGCTGTGCTCGTAAAAAAAATTACGATATGAACATTAAAAAAAAAAAACTTATAATGCCCAATGTAGCAACTATTGTAGTAGCTCCATTACTATTTTTTAGATAGTTATAGCCACCTCAAGCATATCCTTAATCATTAAGAAGAGCATTAACTTATAACCCTACCATAAATTAGTGAAAGCCATTTTATATGGTCAAGAATATTCTATGCTTGTTTTTGAAAATTTCACATAAAATTTGTCTTTTATTATTATTTTTGGCTCAACCATTTTATGCTATTTATTTGAAAATGTCAAGAAAATTGCGACTAACCCTCATCCTACGACCTCAATTTTCACAAGTTTTTAAAATATTATTTTTAATGGTTTCTTTAACAACATCAATACATTATGGCAACTGCAGCAAAATAGTATGTTTTAATATTATAATATTTTAAAAGTATTATATCAGTTATTGAACAAATAAAATTAAAACTTAGAATAGATTTGCTCCAACACTGTTTCTTCGACTTTAACAACGATGGGGTAGGAGAGTTCCGGAAACTATAAGGTCCGCAATGCTCCATTTGGTAATTCGAAATGCTCACATAGTAATTGTTGGGTGCTAGAAAATCAATTACGGTAGACTAAAAGTTTACACCTTAATCTTATTATAAAATTCAGCACACATATAGGTATTTAAAGAGTGAACAAGAAAACTCCAGAATTTTAACGTGGAGAACCTCAAAAAGAGGGGAAAAACCATGGGGCCTAGCCTAGTTTCAATCTTCCACTATGTATCTATTTCAGAGTACAAAATCTTCCCGATAACGGGATTACAGAATTACATGTGATAAAGGAACAACGACTATGTAGTTACGTTCAGGTGGTAACAATTACTAGTGGTAGCAGATGATGGTGAACAACGAAGAACAACGATTGACGATGAAGGTCATCATGATGCTGAGAGGATGCTGAGGATCGGCCGAGAAGGCGGCGGCCGTGGCGGTGGTTGATGACGGTCAGTGGGCACGGTGTGCTTGGAGGATCTTCGCTTTAGGGCTCTCCTCTCTTGCTTGGGCTCCCCTCATATGAGGAATGAGGGACTATTTATAGATTGGAGGAGTGGCGTATCTATAAATACATGCAAAACCCGTACCACTCCACTTCATCGGACGACTCAAAATGATCCCTTTGATAATTTGATGTATTTTAAATATTTGAATGCTCAAATGAAGTTAGAATTTTGAGATTTTGGGCTTGTTAGATCCAGCTCGTCGAGATGCTCGATTTGACTATAAACACTCTATGTTTGAAAACTTTTTAAAGGTTTAACGGGTATCCCAAAGTTTTCAATGATATTTTAAGTACTTGATCTGTTTCATTTCTTGGGTGCTTTTAACATCAAGATTCGTACTCGTAGTATTTTATGTGTCATATCAGTTGCCTTTATTTTGGATGACATTATCTCAATCATCCAAAAAATATATATGCCAAATACTTCAAAATAACAAATTCTTCAATGAAATTTGATAGTCTATTAACCACACAATTTGAGAGAACAGATCTTCATGGGAACACAAAATTATGACTATGGAAGTAGATGCAGGGCCGCAGATGTGTGTAGGTATGCGTGAAAGTGAAATTTTGAGATTCTGATTAGCGGAATGCGGTCGGATACTTGCGAGCTGGAGCCTTGCATGCCTGGGTGGCTGGCATATGGTCCGGGTGCTGTGCGCCCATGTATCTGTAGGTATGGCGTTTGGTCCGTGCAACGAATAATGGGTTGAGGCGGGCGAGCAATTTGGCGATTCGATTGGCGCTTTGACGGTTTTGGACAATTTTTTTTGATGATTTTTGACCTTTTTACCCTTATAGTCTATAAAACCCCTGGGCAGGAGAAGGCACCTTCTCTTCTTCTTGAGAAGGTCGTTTGAGAAGCGGTCAGTTCACGGTACATACGTCGTGTTTCTGATTTTCCCTCGAAAAGAATCAGACTCATCGAGTCCGGGTTGGGCGATTAAGGCGATTCATCGTGTCTACTTTTCCTTAAAAAAGCGTCAACTATACTCTTTAGTTCAGGTGATCAAGACGATAACCGGCGGGGTTGGCAACGATCTCCACGATGGTGGCCGGCAGCAGACATGTACGGTGGTCGCGGGATAACCAACGATGATGGTGACCTGGAGAATCAGCGATGGTGAGCGATGGCAAACAACGTAGTCGGCAGCGATGGCCGGCAGCAGTAGATGTGAGGTAACCAGCTATGTGTTATAGCGAATTCAGCAGTGGCAGCAGATTGGTAACAGCGTCTGATGTTGCGAGATGTGGCAACGATGGTGGTAGCCGGCGATCCAATTGGCAGTAGTGTCAGCAGCAGTAATCAGCAGCGGTGGCAAACCTGGTTTTCGGCAAGATATGGCACTGGCAGATGACTCGAAGAAAGCGTTAATATCGAGTGGCCAACGAATCAAGTGTTCGGCGGTAAATTAGTGGAAGCGATAGCGATAGTGGTAAATTGGTGCAATCAGTAATACGGGATAACCGACAATAGTGGTGGCGAGATGGCCAGCGATAGTCCAGCGATAACCGGAAAGCGTTAGCGATCACGGTGGTCGAAGAGTAAACCAGCGATAGTAGTGCCGGTGATCAAGCGGCAGCAGTTGCGGCCAAGCAGTAATCGCAGCATACTTCTGATATCGATGTGTATCGCGTCAGTAATCCAGTGATGACAATGCCGGTTCAACGAAATGGTCAGCAGCAGCTTGCAACCAGCAAATGGCGGCGCGTTAATACAACGAGATAAGCAACGATAATTGTAACCGGAGATAGAGTAACCGGCGGCAGTTGTCAATGCGGTGACCGGCGATGCGCTTCGGACCGGAGCGGAACCATTCTGATGGTTGGCGGACGTGGCGGCGAATGCGAGGTGGCAAGCGGCGCGTGATGGTGGAGATGGCCGCGATGATGGTGGTGACCGCAAAATTATGATGTCGTTAGCGGTGCGCGATATTAACCGGCGGAGATCAGCGGCATGAGGATTTTGACCTATCCGGTTGTTTGTCGAGTGTTAGATGCGTTAACGCAATCTGAATCGATATCTGAGAGATTTTGACTTCGAGGTTGTTTATGTGTTACTGACGTGCTATAATGAAATACCGAGATTTTGACCTATTCGAGGTTGTTTGTCAGAGGGTGTTACCCGATGGCGTTAACCTATGGAAGAAGGGAAGTCCACCGACCTTTTGACCTATCCAGTTATTTGTCGAGTCTTTGCTTGATGGCGTTAACCTGTATGGAAGAGGTCGAATCAAAGCATCCGTTGTTTGTAGCCAAAGTTACTTGGTCATGTATGATGAGTATGATTGAAAATCATAATTTGCAAGCTATATCTCACTTAACATGGATCTTCCGAGATTAGAGTTGAGTTCGACAAAATTTGAAGGAGCGTTTCTTCATTCTTAAACTGCGCTCTTTAAAAGCTTGAAATGCTCCACCGATGGTGGTTTTGATCTTGTTGGAAAACTTGGTGCCATACAAGATGAAATAATGGGAATCGTTTCCCCAGGGCAGTAGCTGATTGCGTGCTAGAAAACCGATTCGGTAGAGTAAAAGTTTACGCTTTAGCCTTATTGTGAAATCCAAAGACACACACACATGTATTTAAAGTGAACAAGAAAACTCCTGAATTTTTACATGAAAAATCTCGAAAAGAGGGAAAAAATCACGGGGCTTAGCCCAGTAAAAAATTTTCACTATATATTTGTTTCGGAGTACAAGTTTTCCCGATATGGGATTACATAATAGTATATGAAGAGACAATGGGAATCCCAAAATCAAGCAACCGCATATAGTAATGGTAGCATGAGACGGCCGATGAAGGTCATCGGATGATGGCCGGCGAAGATGGTCGTCGAGGATCAGCGGCAAATGATGGTAGTCAGCGATGGTGGCCCGTCGATGGTCAGCGATGATGACAGCAGCGGCAATGGTTGATACGGCTGGAGCCGGAGCGGCAATGACGTGTGTGGCAACCGGAGAAGAAGATGTAGCAAGATCGATGATCGTGGCGGTGGCACGGCGGCGGTGGTTACCATCAGTGGTCGGCGACCGTCAGTGGTGGTAATTATGCACGGAGGATTTTCAAGCTTTAGAGCTCTCTCTCTCTTGCTTGGCCTCCTCATATGAGGAATAAGAGGCTATTTATAGATTGGAGGAGTGGCGTCTCAGAAATATATGCAAAATTGAACCACTCTCTCCATCGAATGGCTCATGATGATTCCCTTGATCATATGATATATTTTGTGTATTTGAATGCTCAAATGAAGTCAAAATTATGAGATCTTAGGCTCGTCGATGCTTTTATTATAAACACTCATGTTTTAGAGTTGTTTAGGATTTAACCGACATCCCGAGTTTCCAAGGATATTTTAAGTGCTTGATCTCGACCGGTTCAACTTTTTTTTGCATCAAGATTCATGCTTCGACTAGTAATATTTTAAGTGTCATATCAGTATTGTGTGCTAGAAAATCAGTTGCGGTAGAGTGAAAGTTTACGCCTTAGCCTTGTTGTGAAATCCAACACACACACATGTATTTAAAGAGTGAACAAGAAAACTCCAGAATTTTTATGTGGAAAATCTCGAAAAGAGGGAAAAAACCACAGGGTCTAGCCCAGTAAAAAGCTTCCACTATATATTTGTTTTGGAGTACAAGTTTTCCGTCTGGGATTCGATATAATATATGAGAGACAATGGGAATCCCAAAACAAAGCAACAACAGCTATATAGTAATGATGAACAGCGGGGGTCAACAACTGACGATGAAGGTCGTTGGAATGGTGACAGGCGAAGATGGTCGTCGAGGATCGGCGTCGGTGACCGACGATGGTAGTCGGCGGTGGTGACCGGAGTCGGTGGTCAGAGATGATGACCAGCGATGATGGTTAACGCGATCCGGCGGCGAAGCTGATGGTTAGCGGTGGCAAGGCGAGAGATTAATGACGGCAAGGATCACTGCTGGCGGTGGTGGTTGGTAACCATCGGGGGTGGTCAGCGATCGTTGAGTGGTGGCACGATTATGCCTGGAATATTTTCAAGCTTTAGAGCTCTCCCCTCTCTCTTGCTCGGCCTCCGCTCATGTGAGGAATGAGGGGCTATTTATAGATTGGAGGAGTGACGTCTCTATAAATACATGCAAAATCCAAACCACTCCTCTCTATCGGATGGCTCATGATTCCATGATCATATGATGTATTTATTTTGTGTATTTGAATGCTCAAATGAAGTCGAATTATAAGATCTTGGGCTCGTTAGATCCATCGTCGAGGCGTTCTTTTTATTATAAACACTCCATGCTTGAGAGTTGTTTAGGGATTTCGATATCGAGTTTCCAAGGATATTTTAAGTGCTTGATCTCGACCGGTTTCAACGGATCGCTTGCTTTTAGCATCAAGATTCGTGCTTCGACAAGTAGTATTTTAAGTGTCATATCAGTGTTGCGTGCTAGAAAATCAGTTGTGGTAGAGTGAAAGTTTACGCCTGAGCCTTGTTGTGAAATCCAACACACACATAGGTATTTTAAGAGTGAACAAGAAAAAACTCGAATTTTTTCGTGAAAATCTTGAAAAGAGGAAAAAAATCACTAGTGAGTAAAAGCTTCCACTATATATTTATTTTGGTACAAGTTTTCCTACCTGGGATTACATATATAGTATATGAGAAGAGGACAATGAGAATCCCAAAATCAAGCAACAACGACCATATATAATAATGGTGAAAGCAGAAGCGATTGGCGATGGTCGCCAGGATGGGATCTTCCGAGATGGCCAGCGGTGATGTAGTCACGGCGGTGACTGGCGTCGGTGGTCGGTGATGACTGCGTCGATGGTTAGCGATGATGATGACGATGATGAGCGGCGATGGTCAGCGATAACGGCGGTGATAAGATTGCGACAAGGATCAGCCAGTGGCAGTACTACGTGGCGGCGGTGGTTGTAACCTGGGTGGCAGCCGTCGAGTAATTAACTACAGAGGATTTTCAAGCTTTAGAGCTCTCCTCTCTCTCTTGCTTGGCCTCTATATTTGAGGATTTATAGATTGAATGGCGTCGTAAATACATGCAAAATCGAACCACTCCTCTTCATCGGACGGCTCATGATGATTCCTTGATCATATGATGTATTTTGTGTATTTGAATGCTCAAATGAAGTCAGAATTATGAGATCTTGGGCTCGTTAGATCCGCCTTCGAGCCTTCGATTTGATTATAAACACTTCATGTTTGAGAGTTGTTTAGGGATTTTGACATCCTAGAGTTTTCAAGGATATTTTAAGTGCTTGATCTCGACCAGTTTCAACTTCGGATCAACTTGCTTTTAGCATCAAGATTCGTGCTTCGATTAGTAGTATTTTAAGTGTCATATCAGTAATATATCATGGAAGCCTAATATCCCTAAAATTTAAAATATCATCATTTTAATCATTCAAAGAGAAATTTATGCATGCTGACAAATTCCTCGTGATATATATAAATTAAATTTTATTATCTTTTAACATTTAATTATATATACATTATTATAATTAAATGTTATAAGATAATAAATTTTTTTTTATGAAATTTTCAAGAGAATAAAATATCATGAGGCCTAACTCATTTAAATTAATTAAAGTGTATATCTAAATGTACAAAGTTATACCCTTCTTCTCAGTGAAAAAGAGTAGAGTTACAAAAATTGAAATACGCTTATATTTTCTTGTTATATAAAAATTAGGCTACAATAGTCTAAGAATAAAGTTATGATAGTCGTATGATGATGATCAAGCTTAAATAGCTATTAAGAGTAATTGACAATATCTATAGATGATAATTGATGCTAGTGGTTAGCGTCAAATTCTTAGCCTCCTATGACTAAAATGTTGGTATTTATAGTGTAAAGATTGAACCGTGATCGAACAAATATTTAATTAGATTGGCCTGTGGTTCGGCCAAGCACCATAAATCGCAAAAGCCCCACCCCTTCTCCCTCTTGAGAATCTAATTTGAACAATCTCTCACTCCTCATAGCCGACGCTTGCCCAAGTCTCTGTAATTTCATGATGTAGCCGCCAAGCCTCCTTCTCTCTCATTTTTTTTCTTCTTCTTTCTCATGAGCCACAAGCTTCATGGAGGAGCCCTTAATTTTGGCTCTCCAAACTAGTAAAAAATTTCATATCTTTCTTCTATATCTTTCTCTTCTCCTTATTCTACTTCTTTATTTTCTTCTCTTCACTCTATTGTTGTAGCAATTTAGTTTGTTTTTCTTTTTCACTTTTTCAAATTAGTGCTTCGTTAACTCATTTAAGTTTATTTCTTAATCATTATTAGTTAATGATTTTAAATCAAATTAGCATAAATTAGTCTTAAACTGAGAATATGATGATTTTTTTTCAAAATTAGTCTTAAATTATTGAATTTATTTTTAAATATAATACCAACTTTAATTAACTTTTCATATAATATAATTATCTCAAAATAGATTCAACAAGTTTGAGATATTCTAGCAAATCTACTCCATCAAATTCAAAGGGCAACCAACTTTCGATAAAAATACGAAGGACATTTACATGCATATACAAAACTATTTTATATTCATATTAATTAAACTTTAATGTTTCTATAAATAATACTTAAATTTTAATATCATATAAAATCACTATTATTAATTTTCTAAAAGTGAAATATTTTTTTTATATGCATAAAAAAGTATTATATATGAATGTAAATATTAATTTTTTGTTATTAGTTATATTAAAACATAAAATACTATATGATATATAAGAAACTTTTAAAATAATAAAATGGCATAGATTATATTCAAATAACCACAACTTACACACTTAATAAATTAACACAACACAAAAAAAAAACCTTTAATTCTATTTTGATTATTTAGGTATTGTTCATTACGATTCTTATAAATTTTTGTTTACTGAGTAAAATAAATATTTTTTTTTTTATTTTTTTTACAAGTAAAATAAATACATTGTATTTATTTGAGGTATTTGAAATATATCAAAAAGGGCTATTTGTGTGACTTTGAAATACGTTCAAAAATGAGCATATTTCGATTGCGGGTGAGCGAGAAATGCGTGGAAATTTTTTTTTTTTCTTTTTGGCCAGCGGAACGCGCGGGAAAAGAAACGCGTGGGAAAAAAAATTTTTTTTTTTCTTTTTGGCCAGCGGAACGCGTGGAAAAAAAAATTTTTTTTTTTTTCTTTTTGGCCAAATGAGACTTTCAGATCATATTATTTTTCTTGGGAAAAAAGAAATTTTTTTTTTATTTCAATTTTTTTTATAGCTTAATTATAATTTAATAAATATAATTATATTTATTCAAATTGATGATAAATAATTCACAATAAATAAAAAAATTAAAATAATTATTAAATTTTAGTTTATTTAGCAAAAAAATAATTAATGGGTAAACTATTTATTAAAGAAAAATTATTTAATAAATAAATATTAAATTATAACTTGACGATTAATTTATTTAATAAAAATTCTATTAATTAATTAATGTTTAATATAGTAATAAAATTATATATATATATATATATATATATATATATATATATATATATATATATATATATATATATATATATATATATATTAAATTTGTCATTATGTTAATATAAAATGATAATATTCAAATTTTATTTATTTATAACACTAATAATTAATATCTTAGAAAATTTGTAAATTAATTACTAATAATTAAATATTCGAAATATATTATATTTGTATTTGATTTTATTTATTTTTTAGTCAAGAAAAAAAATTTATTTATAATTTTTTTGTATTTTAATATATATTTATTTTTTAATTGAATACATTAATTAGTGAATAAATTCTATAATTAATTTATATATAATAAAGTATTCAGAATACAAAGATTTACTTTATATTCATCCAATCAAACAAAAAAAATAGTTTTTGATATGGTGCTCAAAATACCGCTAATCAAAGTCCGAATCTTAATATCAGCGGCGATTTAATTGACTCGAGATTAAGCAAAATATCCTTGGAATCTTTGGGATATCAATTACATCCCAAAATAGCTCTTAAATATAGAGTGTTTATAGTCAAATCGGCGTCTCTAGAGGGATCTAACGAGCCTAAGATCTCATAATTGACTTCATTTGGGCATCTAAATGCTCAAAATACATCAAATGATCGAAGGAACCATTCTAAGCCGTCCGATCAAGAGGAGTGGCACGGACTTTGCATAAATTACAGAAACGCCCCTCCTCCCATCTATAAATAGAACTCTATCCCTCACATGAAGAAAAAAAGAAAAAGTGAAGAAGAAGAGGAGCTGAAACAAGTAAAGAAGAAGAAAGAAACCGAGGAAGAAAAGTGCATCGCACGAAATTACCCGCATCGGTTACCCGCATCTCCATCATCGACAAAACCTAATCATTGTTACATATTGTTCCTACCTCACCATCTTGTAATCCCACATTGGGAAGAATTTGTACTTTGCAACATATCCAGTGGAACATTTTCTTGGGCGTGGTTTTTTCCTCTTTTCGAGGTTTTTAAAATTCCAAGCTCCCCTAGCTCTTTAAATATCTGTGTGCTCGATTACGACAAGGCTAAGACATAAACTCTTACTCTACCGCATCACGATTTCTAGCACGCATAGCGGTTTGGCCGTCGTGGGAAGAAAAACCCTTCAATCATACTTCGTGAATATCCACGTCATGGCCAATAGGCAACACCACAACGGAGCCTCCGCTCCAACTCACTCTCAAACCCGTCCACCAAGACGTCAAGTTTTGCCTCAATCCCTCGATAGGCATGACCTGGCGAGGCGGGCGAGAATCTCTTTGGAGGATCGTATGCGTCGAATGGAGAGTCCCAAAATAAGATGATTGACTTTTGCAAGGACTACAACGACCGACAAATGAACCCCCCCAAGATCGGTCGTTGCGGGAGGAGGTCAAATGCTAATCTTCCGGCGTTAAGTTCCTCCAGAAACCATAACGTGATCTCCTGACTAGTTCTACTCATCCATGGCTCCGATTACTAATCCGATTGTTGTCGATAGCTTCACACATGCTCATTAATCATGACATTCGCGATGAAGCGATGCTTAATGCGAGATGAATTTCATCTTCAAGGCAGTATCTTCACCCACACCGCGGTTATGTGGAGTCCTTTACCGGAGCCATTCTTCAACATCCCATTCAGTAGGTTTCAAGCTTCCGAGCATTGATTCCTATGATGGGGCAACGACCCACATGAACATATCGACCATTGGACTATCATGCATATCCATGAGCTCGACACCTTTGCTTTGTCAAGTTTTTCCTATTACCCTCAAGGGCAAGCTCGCACTTGGTTCTACTCTCTTCAGGGGATCCATCCATACCTTTAACGAACTTCTAAGATCTTTGTGGAGCAGTTTATTGCGAATGAGAATCATTAAAGATTCCTCCCATCTTTCCGGTATCAAATGAGGGTGAATCACTCAAAGAATACTTCAGGTTCTCCTTAGAGGCTGCAAATACACAGGTAGACCCGAATTATTAAGAGGAGTTTTCCTGAGGACTCCGTCGGGGCCTTTCTATTCATCCTTAATGCGGGACAGTCCTCATTATCTTGATTTAGTTCGCATAGAAGCACAAATCTCCGATGAAGCTATTAATGCCCATCATGAATAATTTGAACAATCCAGGAAGCGTAAAAGCACCCGTGGGGCAAAGCCCATCAAAAGCGACAAGGTAATGATCTCCCTCCACGTCCCCTCATCAAGCGACATGAACCTCGACGGAAAAACATACACGGCAACACATCTCGTGTTAACATCCGATGACTATTCGCAATGAAGAAAGCATCAAGTGGCGCATCCATTGAAACCAAATTGAAATCGAGCATATTGCCACTTTCCGAAGTGGGGGCATCTGTTCAAAGAAGAAATCGAGAGACTCATTCAACAAGGATATCTACGGCGATTTGTGAAGAGTCGACCTCAAACAAACACACCTCCGTTTGAAGGGCAACCGGTGATCATCACAAAAACAACCAAATAGTCATCAAATAATTGGAGAAATTGAAGCGATCGCGGGAGGACCGATACTACCAAATTCTGTTCACTCAAGAACCGGAGTTAAAGAAGTCTCGTATTGATCATTCCATCACTTTCAATGACTCGGACTTAGAAGGGGTCCATGTTCCTCATCAAGATCCACTCGTCAATGCAGGATCGGTGATCCTTGTTATAATGTTAAAAGAATTTTGATCGACAATGGGAGTTACTGATGTCTTATTTTACTCAACATTTCTTAATATATAGGAAAAGCTCCAACTAGTTTGGACCATTATATGGGTTTGATAATCACCCGATGCAGGCGGAAGGGACAATTACCCTTCTGTTACCCTCGAGAATTTCCTCGAAGTGACTCACTTAATTCATGGTGGTCAAGTCGGTCATGCAATCTTGGAGGCCCCTCCAATCAATTTTCGTCTATCACTTGATTGCCTCATCGAAGATAAAATTCCCTACCCGTGGAGGTTGGGGTGGTTTGTGGAAACCAAGACAATCATGTTACCTCGGACAAGCTCAACCACGCCTTCCATTGACATTGAAGACTTTAATTTTCGAGATGAAGAAGTACCTCAAAAGCTTCTCAGAAGATTTACTCTCAATAGCATTATCGGATGATACCAACAAAGTGCAAGTGGGATCCTTACTCGGAAGAACAAAAGGAAGAATATCTGATTTCTTGCGAGAAATCAAGTATTTTATTGGGTCCGGGGGATCGCGGTTGAAATGTAATCACGCACTCCCTCAAGATTAATCCAACGTTCAAACCAATCATCCAAAAGCGAAGTTTCGCACCGATCGTCTTGAGCTATTGAACAAGAAGTCAACAAGCTCATGGAAGGGGATTCATTGGAAGTACATTATCCAACATGGCAAATGTTGTCATGGTTAAGAAAACAAGTGGAGCATGGAGAATGTGTATTGATTACACTGATCTTAATAAGGCCTGCCCAAAGGATAGTTTTCCTCTTCCTCGAATCGATCAACCGGTGGATGCTTCGGGACATCAAATGCTCGAGTTTTTTGGATGCTTATTCGTTACAATCAAATAAAGATGAACAGATGAAAAGGCTACAACATTTCAAACATATAAAGGTTTATCTTTGCTACCAAGTCATGCCATTGGTTGAAAAATCTTTGGTGCTACCTATCGCCTTATGAATAAGGTTTTAAAGACACCTAGGCCACAATGGAGGTGTACGTGGATGACATGTTAGTAAAAAGCTTAGAAAAGTCACAACATATTTCAGATTTGGAAACATGTTTTGATCTTCTTCGACGCTATAACATACGACTTAATCCGACTAAATGTGCTTTTGGGGTTACGTCGGAAAATTTCTTGGATTTATGGTAACTCTGGGATAGAGGCCAAAAAATCAAAGCTCTCCGGATATGATCCCTCAAAGAATATCAAAGAAGTCCAACGTCGAATGGTCAATTTGCATTATCCGCTTCTGGCCTGGAGATAAATACTTACCGTTCTTTAAAATATTGAAGGAGCTAAAAATAATAATTTTCAATGGGTGATGAATGCGGTGTGCTTTTGAACAACTAAAGGAGTATCTAGCATCTCCACCCCTACTATCAAACCTATCCAAGGAGAAAGCGTTATACTTGTATCTTGCGGTTTCTTCCATAATAAGCTTCGGTTTAGTGCAGAGGAAGATGGGACACAACAACCAATTTATTATGTCGGTAAAATTCTCTCGATATAGAAAGTCGTTATCCACTTGACGGGATGGCTCGGCATTAGTTTTTTCACGAAAATTGCATACTTTCAAGCTCACACCATCGGCGTTTGCCGATTTACCATTAAGAGCCATCCTGAAACCGAAGCATCCGGAAGATTAATCAAATGGTGGGAGAGAATTTGATATAAATTTTCTACCTCGCCCAATAAAGTCTCAAGTACTTGCAGGACTTTATGAATGCACCAACCCAACTCTAGAGGAGCTATCACTACTTGCTTTCCGTCTCCCAGTGGACCCTCTATGTGATGGAGCTTGGGAATCGGTCTTTGGTGCGGGAATCTTACTTATTTCCCCATGAGAATACCTTAGAGTATGGACTTAAAATTCCCTATAATAATATGGCTGAATATGAAGCTCTCATGCAGGATTGAGACTTCATGATTGACTGCAGCTCAAAACTTAGTAATTCATCGACTTGTAGCCTCCCAAGTTGGAGGAGATTTTAATACTCACAATCCTCAACGGCACAATATCTTCACTTGGTAAAATCCCTTCTTACTCATTTCAAAACATATCAAATCATCCACATACTACGAGAGAAGAATACTGTTTCTCTTGCTAACTACTTCTACCGGAGATCTATTTAAGAGAAAGCATGTTGAAGAAATACATTATCCATCCAAGGGTCATGGGAAATTCAAACTATTGATGAGGAAAAAGAATATTCATGGATAAACCCATCTTTTTTCTACAAGGAGGAACCCTTCACGAAGATCCAACTTCCGCTCGTCTCAAGACAAGCTTCAAACTTTATTGGAGGAGAATTATACAAGCGAGCTTTCTCCAGTATCTCAAATGCCTTTGCCTTGAGGTGGCGTTAAAGAGGTCCACTTAGGAATATGTGGAGAACACCTTGGAGGAAGAGCATTGGCCTTTAAAATCATGAGACAAGGGTTTTATTGGCCTACAATGAAACAAGGCTTGAGTTCACAAAAAATGTGCAAGTTGTCAATTGAACCTCCCTCACATACCGCAGAACTCTCATCCATTCAAAGCCCGTGGCCCTTTGCTGTGGGGATTGATATCATGGGACCTTTCCCAATCGCATCGAGGCAACAAAGTTCATCATTCTAGGCGACTACTTCACCAAATGGGTAGAGGCCGAACCACTCGCCAAAATCACAGAGGCAAATGCTAAACAATTTGTCTGGAAAAATATAATATGTCGATTCGGCCTTCCTGCAAAGATCATCCGACAACGGAACTCAATTCTTGGAAAAGTCTTTCGTCCTTTTGCAAAGATCTTCACATTCACATTACCGGTAGCATATCCTCAAACCAATGGGCAAGTTACCAATAGGACTATACTCAAAGGACTAAGCGTCTTGAGAAGGCGGGGGCAATGGGTTGATGAACTTTCAATGTTCTTTGGGCCTACCGCACTACATCACGCACCACCGGTGAAACGCCATATAATTTGTGTTTTAGTGCAGAAGCTCATACCTGGATATCGGGGTTCCAAGTCCAAGAGTCCAATTTTTTGATCATGGTAGTAATGAAGAAAAACTCCGTGACACTAGATCTACTCGAAACTTCTGATATGGCCCCGGGCTTCATATCACCAGCGGGTGGCTCGCCACTTCAATGAAGAGTAAAACCTGCGTATATCGGTGACTTGGTCCTGCAAGTCTTGAGGCTGCGGGAAAAGGCCCTCAGCAATAAACTCTCACCTCTGGGATGGCCCGTATGTGGTTATAGCTATGGTCAAGAGCGTTCAAGCTCAAGGACCAAGAAGGAAAAACTCTACCTCGAACTTGGAATACTAAGAATCTTCGGAAATATTATCAGTAACTCTCACTACATGATTATTGTGACTTTTATCTCGTTTGTCATTTCACCCTTGTATAACTGACCCCACCTGGTGGGGTCAAGACTTGTTGTTGTTCTTGTCACTGTTATTGTTGCAGGTATTGTTGTCATTTTCTCTTGAAGTTTATACCCGCATCATATGATTATATCATTGAACTAGTGAATTTGCAAGCTCAAGATTGTTGCTTTTCCTCCCACTTGAAATACACAACTCATGTTATATCAATGTGATATGATCAATCCCAGGGGACTTGATCTCTTCCGTCTGAGGTTAATGTCATTAAGCAAAAAAATTTTGACAAACAACCTAGGAAGGTCAAAAGTCCTTGATGGACTTCCCGATCTCTTCCATACGGGTTAACGTCAGAACACTCGACGAACAACCTTGGATAGGTCGAAAATCCTCCTGGATCCAATTCATCCATATTAGCAATGTCAAATAATACTCGATTACGAATGGGCAAGAACAAGATAAGTGCAAAAAAAAAAAAAAAAAAAAAAAAAAGAAGAGGATATATCCGGATATTATTGTGACATCAATATGATGATATAAGAAGAAAGTTACACGTTAATGATATTGCATAGAACAAATGACAAGCTACATAATATCAACATCCTCATTCTCACTAGGGCTCCACGGAGCCCCACCACTCCTTCATCTTTCGAATCTGGCGGATCTTGGATGCAGGGGGATATACCCTCTATCTTAGCTCGGTCTTGCGATGTACCACCACAGTTCCTTTCAGAACCCTCGAATGAAGCCCTCCTCTAAACACTTCGTTTAAGTCCTTCACTTCAATATCAAAGATATGATTCGAGCTTCTGAGCGTCTTGATAAGGCCACGATAAGCGGAGAATTCTTGAAGTCTTCGCCTTCAAGGAGATCTCACTTGCCTCCGACATTCTATGCTCCTTTTGAAAGGCGATCTTGTAATACTTTCTTCGATACAAGTGTCCGATTTTCTTCTCCTTACGGCGAGTCTCGCTCACCTCAATCACTCATCCGGCGTTACACTCGACGAGAGAAAAGAAGTCGACATATTCGCCATTTCAGTTCTACACTGGTCCGATCCTCCAAGGTCGCACCTCTTTAACTTTAGCATTGACCTTCGCTCATACTCGCCTCATGATATTTTATCTTTACAAATTATTCCATTCATCTAAGGCAACACCCAAATGAGCCATCATTCCTAATGGGGTTACCTAAAAAAAAAAAAAAAATTCGGTACCAATATTATATAAAGAAGGAAGAAGAAGAAGAATAGAAGGAAAAATAACGCACCAATTCATCGGTTGTCCGTACATATGTGATTTAATATCTCTTGAATTTGTGGCTTAGAGTAGCGAACTCCCCATCATGAGTCAAAAGCGACTAAACTCTCGGATGCCAAGGGAACATTATCTCCGTAAATATCTGACGTAGCCATTTCAGCACGAGTCTCTATTTTCTGTAAAGATGGAACATTGCTACCACCGTGATCCTGCGACGGACTCGGAAAGAACCT
The DNA here is from genome assembly GCA_021442155.1 of Cymbidium sinense. NCBI lineage: Eukaryota > Viridiplantae > Streptophyta > Magnoliopsida > Asparagales > Orchidaceae > Cymbidium > Cymbidium sinense. The sequence continues at coordinate 45,944 of JAKCPB010000903.1, forward strand.
TATGAACATGAGGAGACTTCTGTTTTTCGACCTCTTCAATGGAAGAGCATGAGATCTTCACGGATGGAAAAGCCAACCTTGTACATCCATCTTCTATTGTATATTTTCCAATATGATGCAACTCATGCATGAGCTCTCTACAGGGAATATTAAGGGTTTAGAATCTGCTCTCGATATTGAAAGCGGATGCGGGAGGTCATTCAACCTTCTCTCAGGAGGCCCCACTCATTCTTCACAAAAAGAATCCACTAGACCAATTCTTGGAGGGATCCGTGCAAGAACTCTATCCAATTTTTATGGCTCGATAAGAAAGCGCCCCAGCATCACATGTAAATCTACACATTGGCATAAGTATTGAATATTCAAAATAGCATACGCTCTGAAAAAAAAAGAGCAAACGGCGATGACCACTAAAGCGAAATGAAGCGTGATAGACCACATGTCTTGAAGATCTCAAGTCGAGGGAAATCATGTAAACACGTAAAATCATCTCGAAGCAGATAAAGTATCACGGTGGAGGGCAGCGATCGACCTCTTGGCATTATAACTAAATCATTGGGAAAATGAAATTTTTGCGAAACACTATTAAGGCGATGTAATAAGGGACGATCTATCATCACATGTCGTAATATTAGGCCTCTTCCTATGCTCACGTGCAAATATATTATGAATAAGTAGAGGAAGGGAGAAACATCAAAATCTAAGAGTTTTGTAAAAGCTCTCCTTGCTTGGACATCCCTCTTTTGACTCGCATTTCATGGACTTTAGCTAGAATTTTTCACGTCTCCGATCTAACAAAAAAGACGTGCCTATGCATGAAAAAAAAAAAAAAAAAAGGGAGAGGGAAAGGGGGCAGAGACACTATTCCTCCCCAATAGGAGTATGAGAACTACCTCTAAACTTTTGACTCATGCAAGTGGCTCACGATTGTTTCTCGCCATCTTGACAATCGTCGACCATGGAATCATGCATCGAAGCACCTGCGGTCTTGATGCCTCAATCCGGTCGGTCCGGTTAGTTTACACCCCGGGGCGGAGCCCGTATATTCTGGGTCGCCTCAATCCCGGTCGGCTAGGTTAGTTTACACCCCTGGGGAGGCGGAGCCTTGTATGACGCGGGTCTTGATCGCCTCAACCCGGTCGGTCCGGTAGGTTAGTTTACACCTTTGGGGCGGAGCCTTGCGTATGACTACGGGTCTTGATCGCTCAATCCTGGTCGTCCGGGTTAGTTTACACCCCTTTGGGAGGCTGGAGCAGGTATGACTACATCGCCTCCAATCCCGGTCGGTCATAGGTTGGTTTACACCCCTTTGGAGAAAGCGGAGCCTTGTCGTGACGCGGTCTTGATCGCCTTCACCGGTCGGTAGGTTAGTTTACACCCTTCGGGGAGAGCCTTGTGTGGCCAGTAGGTCTTGATCGCCTCCTCGCCACCAAAGGACTTTCACTCAAGAAGAAAGGGAAAGGTGCCTTTCTCTCACCTTGGGGGTATTATAGCCCTCAGAAAAGGGTAAAACCCTCAAAAAGCATTAAATTCCTTAAAACTCCGGTGGCCTGGCGGCCGCGGCCAGCACCTTGAGCAATGTGGCAGCACATGTGCTGGCAGCCATGGCCAATAACAACCAGCAGGAAGCGTATGCGCCAGCGCCGCGTCATGACCAGCCAGGCGTAGCACGATGATATGAAGCGGCCGACCCGACCGCGACCCATCGCTGCCGACCGAGCGACAGCGACGAACCGTCCAGACAGACCGCAGCGTCCTACGCGACCAGCCAAACGCGACCGCCGGCCGTGACCGACCAGCGGTGACCACGACCAGCGGCAGCGCCGACCGCCGACCAGCGGCCGCGCCGTTCAGGATTTCGTGGCGGGTCGACGATGGGCCCGAATCTCGGTATTCTGAAGCGTCGCAGCGCCCTCGGTCAGCGCCACGGTATGCGGACTCCCAAAAAATGCTCGAAAACTTCGTGAGCATCCAAATAAATTCATAACCTCGAATCTCATGCCAAAGACCGTAGATTTGCTTTAATCGTAATCTTGGATTTATATGAATATTTGAAATATATTGGTCATGGGTTGGATATATTTTTGGATGATTAAGACAATCTCATCCAAAAATAGGGGCAACGATATGGTGCTCAAAATACCGCTAATCAAAGTCATCTTAATATCAAAGCGACGATTTGGTCGAGGATTAAGCTTGAAATATCCTTGGAATCTTTGGGATATCAATTACATCCCAAAATAGCTCTTAAATATAGAGTGTTTATAATCGTCGGCGTCTGAGCGGATCTAACGAGCCTAAGATCTCATAATTCGACTTCATTTGGGCATCCAAATGCTCAAAATACATCAAATGATCGAAGGAACCATTCTAAGCCATCCGATCAAGAGGGTGGCAGGACTTTGCATAAATTCTAAAGCGCCCCTCCTCCCATCTATAAATAGAACTCTATCCCTCACATGAAGAAAAAGAAAAGTGAAGAAGAAGAGGAGCAAGTAAAGAAGAAGAGAAAGAAACCAACAAGGAAGAAAAGTGACCATCGACCAGCACAGAAATTACCGCATCGGTTACCCGCATCATCATCAAACTACCTAATCATTGTTACATAGTTATTGTTCCTCATACACCATCTTGTAATCCCACATTGGGAAGAATTTGTACTTTGCAACATATCCATAGTGGAACATTTTATGGGCGGGGCCAGTGGTTTTTCTTTTCGAGGTTTTCCGTAAAAAATTCGAAGCTCCCTACTCTTTAAATATCGTGTGTGTTCTGACATGACATAAACTCTTACCGCATCACATTTCTAGCATGTTTTCATGTATTTACTTTACACACAACAAAAAAAATATTCGATGTATTCACTTTATACTGTATTTTCTTTTACACAGCATTCTAAATGCAGACAACCAAATAGCCCCTTAATTAGAATAAGTTAAAGCAATCAATGTGGTGCATTAGAGGAACCTGTCCGTCTCCCATAAACCCTGATCTCGGGATCAAGCAAGGAAACCAACTCCTGAATTAGCTCACTCCACATCAAAACGATAGGATTTACCGTGTTTCGATTCCAAAAGCGTGAAAATATATAGAGATCATCAGTTTGCGTAGGACTTGGCGAAGGAAAGCCAATCGTCACGGTCGTCGTTATATCTGATATCCGTGTCCAGGCAGATGTTGTAGATGTTTACTGGCGTCACCGTTGTCTTCTCCGATGGTTGAGGAGGAGGAGGAGGAGGAAGATGGAGAGGAAGGTTGATTTGGAGGATGCCATGGCTTTTGAGACTAGATATAGTGAGTCGCAATGGATTTATAGATTGAAAGTGTTAAATTCTATTTCTTGGAAATGTTTAGGAGATCAAGAAATTTTTTGACTTACAAATCTTTTTAATGTTATTTTAAAGACTAAAAAGATGCCAGATGAGTGGAGAAAGAATTTGTTAGTTCCTATATTTAAGAATAAAGGTGATGCACAAGAGTGTGCAAATTATAGAGGAATTAAGTTAATGTGCCATACATTAAAATTATGAGAGAGTAATTGAGCATAGGTTACGATGTGATGAAGTTTCTACTCAGTTTGGTTTTATGCGTAGATCTACTATGGATGCTTTATACATTTGTTAAGAGGTTTGATGGAGAAGCATAGAGAAAATAAGAAGGATTTACATATGATATTTATTGATTTAGAGAAAGCTTATGATAAAGTCTCAAGAGATGTTATTTGGAGAGTTCTAGAACAGAAAGAAGTTAATATTGGTTATATTCAAGTCATTAAGGATATGTATACTGAGTACTTGTGTCCAAACACAAGGAGGATTGACAAAATATTTTCCTATTTGTTGGATTACATCAAGGATCAACATTAAGCCCTTATCTTTTTTACTTTAGTTATGGATATTCTTACGAGGCATTTACAAGAAGATGTACCTTGGAGTATGCTTTTTACTGATGACATTCTTCTTGTTGATAAGACTAGAGAGGGAGTCCAACAGAAACTTGAATTATGGAGGTCAACTTTAGAGTCTAAATATTTTCATTTAAGTAGATCTAAAACTGAATATATGGAGTGTAAGTTGTAGAAGTTTTATAGTGTGTTGTGACTTTAGGTGATCAAGTCATTAATAAGAGTGAGCGATTAGATATTTAGGCTCTATTGTTCAAAATGATGGTGAAATAGATGGAGATGTTATTAGTATTCAGTTCGATGGTTGAAGTGGAGGAATGCATCGGCCTATTATGTGATAGAAAAGTTTCACTTAAACTTAAGGAAAATTTTATAAGATGGTGGTAAGACCGCAATGACTTATGGTGCGAGAATGTTGGCCAATAAAAGAGAAACATAAGACTAAGTTAAGTGTTGAGATGAGGATGCTCAGTGGATGAGTGGCTTTACCCTTAGAGATAGAATGCAAAAATGAGTATGTTCGGAAAAGTTGGGTAGCTCCTGGTAGATAAGATTAGAGAATTGCCTTAGATGGTTTGGCCACATAAAGCGTCGGCCGTCCGATGACGATTAGGAGAGTAGATGCATTAGATTTGCCTTATGTTAAGAAAGGTAGAGGTAGACCTAAAAGGACTTGGTTAAGATGTATAAAAAATGATCTTAGTATATTGAATTAAATGAGAATTTGACACATAATAGGATACAATGGAGACGAAGGATTCATGTAGCCGACCCCACCTAGTGGGATTAAGGCTTGTTGTTGTTATTGTTGTTGTAGAAAGTGTTAAATGCAAGCCATGTGCAGAGATTGCATTTTAAATTATTAGTAGCTTTCCCGGAAGTAGAAAGCTAATGCCAAGTGTTGCTCATCTTAGTTCGTAACTTAAAAAAAGAGATGGTCCAAAAAATATGAAATTAGTTTTTAAAATTACCATTTGATTAATTGATGTGATAATTATTATGAATAAATATAAAAGATAAGAGGTCCCCAAACCTTCAATTTCTTAAGAGATTAGAGATTGACTAAGATTTAGAATATTTCTAAGTTTCATTAGGGTTAAATATTTATTAGGTTTTAGGGTTGTAATTTATATTTAGAATATTTGTAATAATACCAATTGTTGTAAAACTTTTACTGATTAAATATATGCTATATGAAAAGGCACCTTTTAATCATTCAACCTTGCATATAATGAAGTTAAGTTTACACCATTTGCAATTTTATGATAATATATTATAGATTTAAAGACCATTTATGATTTTGCAAAAATTTAAATAATTTATTTGTGAAAAATTCTTGGGCATATACATTAATGTGAATGTAGTAATGCTTTATTTTAAGACCACATTTTATTGTAATACATTCAGTCATAATTCAATTTTTTAAGATTCAAAATCATTTATGGTCTTAAATTTCACATGTTTAGTTTTTCCATTGGAAAATGGTGATTTACAAAAATCATGAAAATTTTAATAAATTATTTTATAAAATGATATTGTATTTTGTAGTTAATGCATATGTTGGTCATTTATAATTAAGCTTATAATTTAAAATTAAGTAATTGAGTATAAAGTTAATGTCTTTGTGATATATAATTAGAATAACTTAGGATTAGCCGCATCATCTTAATTATAAAATTGTATAATTAATTATTACAAATCACATAAATAATTAAAGATATTGATTATGGTTAATTCTATAATATAATAATTTTTTTCTCATAAGAAGTTTTATTATTTTTATATAATTAATCAGAATAAAATATCAAATTATACTTTCTAATCTAATCATAGAAATTAAGAAAGAGGAACATGATTTGATAGTTTTATTATAAACTAAATGAATTTAATTCAGTTAAAACTCATACAATTTTTTATTTAGTAAATTCATAATTATTCAATGCATGATTTATATTGGTAAATCATGATGTATATTTATGAGCCTCAATTTTGAGTATGTTTTTATTTATTTTATTTTGAAGTCTTGCAATCATCTAATATCTCTGATATAAAATATGATATTCTTGAGTTAAGGGGTGATAACTATAAAGTATGGAAAGAGAGAATTCTCCTTCATTTAGGGTGGATGAACATTAATTATGCTATAAGTAAACACAAACAACTGACAGTTACTGTGGCCAGCACTCTTGAGGAAATTGTCCTTTATGAATAGTGAAAATAATCTAATCGCTTTAGTTTAATGTTCATAAAGATAAAGGATATCTGGTGGTATTCGTAGTTTAGTCGATCAGTATGATAATGAAAGAGAGCTAATTAAGGCAATTGATGAGCAATTTAGTATTTTGGATATATCTCTTGCAAGTACCATAATTATGAAGTTCTCATCCACAACTAGAATAAAAGGTGTGTGAGAGCATATAATACAAATGTGGATATTGCTCAACTTAAGATACTTGAGGTTGATATGTAAGTGTTTTCTTGCACACTATATTCTAAACACTCTTCCACATCAATATGGTCCCTTCAAGATATCCTATAACACACATAAATATAAATGATCAATTAATGAAGTCTTGACATGTTCAGGAAGAAGGAAGGCTGGTCATGAAATTAGGTTAGAGTGCTATGCTAACTACACATAGGAAAGATTGGAAGTAATGCTAAATTAAGAAGAAAGAGAAAGGTAAAATATCACCTCAAGCTGAAATTAAAAAGGAATCTATGTGTTTCTTCTATAAAAGAAGGGATATATGAAGAAAGATTACATTAAATTATTGGATAAAAGATAAAATAATCACTTTGTCATTAAGAATATGACTAATATTGTGCATAACATTTGGTAGATTGATTGTTGTTCTACAATTCATATTTGTAATTTTGTACAGGATATGTAACACCTAAGGAAGCTAGTGAGAAGAGAGCAAACATCTATTCAAAAAATTAGATGCCCTCACATGTAGAAGCTATTGGGACATGCTATTTAGTACATAATAGTGAGCTTATTTTAGAATTAGAAAAGACCTTTTATGTACCTAATTTTTCTAAAACCTTAATTTCCATTTTTAGACTTATACCTTTGTGATATTTCCTTAACTTTTTAGAAAACTCTATTTGTTTATATTATAAATTTAAATATATCAGAAGTGGTACTCTGTCTAATGGTCTTTTCTATATTAATTTACAAATGCCTTTATTCATGATGTGATGTATGTTCAAGTTGGCACTAAAATATGTGTTATAAATGAAAAATCTTTCATATTGTGTCATCGAAGATTATGACATACCTCTATAAATAGAATTAAGAGATTAGTGGATGAAGTACTTTGTACTTTAAATTTTGTTAATTTTGAAACTTGTGTGAGTTCCATAAAGGATAAGCAAACAAACAAGTTAAATATGTTGTAAAGATATGAGTTTTATGATCCAAAATATTTCATCACCTTCATTGATGATTACTCATGATATGTGTATCTCTACTTTCTTCAAAATAGGTATGAAGCATTGGATACCTTTAAAAATGTTTAAAAAGAAGTAGATAAATAATGTGAAAAATAAATTAAGATTGTGAGATCTGATATAGGTGGTGAATGTTATGACAGATACACAAAAGATGGAAAAATGCTAGGTTCATTTGCAAAGTTCCTTTAAGAGAATGAGATTATTGCACAATATACTTTACCAGGCTCACATGATCAAAATAGTGTAGCAGAGAGAAGAAATCAAACATTAATGGATTTGATGAGAAGCATGATTAGTATCTCCAAACTATTTAAGTTTTTATTGATTGAAGCTTTTAAAACTGAAGTGTTGTTGACCTCACTTTTGGAGTGAGGATTGACTCTCCTCATCTTAGGCTTAGGAGTATTCTAGACACTAGAACCTCCCTAGTCATAGGACACTTCTAGTGGTTAGGTGAATACTAAACCTAAACCTAGGGACTTTAGGACCTAAGGAAACCTACCTATCCTATGGCCTAAACCAAACTAATGCCTATCTCTTTAGCCAAAACCAAATCTAAAATAATACCTCAAACCAATCCAATCAAACCCAATTGAATTCCATTTTATATCCAAGCTCCAAGCCAAAATGATTTAAACCTAAACCCACCTTAATCTCTTAATTTAATCCTATGGAATTAATCCAAACCTCATTCAATCAAACCAAACTCAATTGCTTTTTACAAAAGCACTCCAACCCTTCAATTAAGCCAATCAAATCCATTGATTAAAATCAATTCAATTAACCTAAGCTAGCCCATTTGAACCTAAAATATCCAAATGAGCCAAAATTTAATTAAACCCAAATCAATTATAATCAAAGTCATCAATCAATCCTAAATCAGTCATCAAACTCAACTCAACCTAATTCAACCCAAAATCAACCCAATCAAACCCATTAGGTTCACTTAACCCAAAATGACCTAAAGGGCCCTTTTTGAGCCAAACTTCAATCCAACCCAAATTGGATTGAACCAACCCATTCAATACCTCTTACCATGATTGTTGATCACCCTTGAGTGTCCAATTACAATCAATTGGGTTAAACCAAGTTAATTTAGTCATTTGATTGACCCACCCATTAATCTACATGAACCAAATTGAACCTCATCCCAAACTCAATTGATTGAAATCAATGATTCTTACCAACTTCAAATTGATCCTTGAATATGACTCGAACATCAATTGAGCCAAACTAAGTTTAATTTTCCATTTGACCCAAGTTGACCCAAGTTGACCCAATTTGACTTAAAAGACCAAATTGGGCTAAATCAAATTTCAATCCAATTGATTGAAACCAATGACTCAAATCAATCACAAATTGAGTATTGAACATGATCAAACCCTTGGTTGAATCTAATTTGATCAAGTCAACCCAATTGACCCATTTAGCCAAAATTGACCTAAATGGTTAAATTAGTCTAAATCATTCCTAAATCCAAATTGATTAAAATCAACATCTATAATTATAAAAGTACTTAATTAGATTATTTAATATATTTAATCTCTAATCACAACCCAATTACATTAGGCCCCTTGGAAGCATTGCAATTTTATTTTCTTCATGTGTATATCATTTGTGGCTCATGATTAAATGATTAATTAAATTAAAGAAACATAGAAAAGGATAATTAAATAGATTGTTTAATAGTTTAACTTAATTAAATTAAAAAATCACTTAATTTCTTTCCTTAAATAAATTAAAATTACCAACATGGGAATGGGATACAAATAATAAGTATATTCTCTTCTTCAAGCCTAGTTAAGATCCAAATTAAATGTAAATAACAATGCTTTGGTTTTCCTTAAGTAATTTTATTTAATGTGATTATTCTTAGGAATTAGTGTAGTTGAATGAATTATGTGGAGATGTTTGATTATTCCTTTTCAATCACCTTAAATATTGTATGTCATATATGCATTCGATTTTTGAAAATCAAATGAATTAAATGAAATTTACTTATGTCAAATTGCATGCGTTGGCTTAATCCTATTATATGTGTGGCTATCATCACTAATAAATTCAAAACCATTTTCCAAAATTTGTAAATTGATAAAATTTTTTTGAGTGATAGTAGTTATGAATATATATAAGACTTGCATGTGTTTATAGCTTAAGCATATGAAGGTAGTGCTTTCTTTCATATATTAACATATGGATTTACATATGTTTGAATGATAATAAGTATATAGTCTGGACATTCGAGGAATACGAGGCTTAAGTATCCCCAAGGAGGTCATTTGATTATCTCCTTTGATAAAATGCATTACTTATTTAATTTCATCTCTATGTATATTTGTACTAGAATTTGGATAGAGCTTTACTTTACTTGTATAAACAATTCAAAACACAATATTTTACATGATTTTCATATAATAATTTTCACTCTATATATATATATATATATATATATATATATATATATATATATATATATATATATATTCATATGTATTTAAGATAACAAGTATATTGTCTGGACATCCCGAGAATACGAGGCTTTAAGTAGCCCCAAAGAGGTCATTTGATTATCTCACTCCTTGGTTAATAATGGCACATACTTGCTTACATATTTTATAAATGTGTATGTGTATTTGACTAGAGAATGAAAGTCCCATTTCCTATTAAAAATATATAAATTCATAATTATTTAAGTATGCCAAAATATGTTGCATGTAGAGGTATACTAAGTGTTAAATCATATGCATGCTACAGATGATGAAAAATGAATGGTTCAATCTACTCTATGTGATGGTAATTCAACCACATTAATCTTAAGATATCTTTACTGTTAAATAGGGTTCTTCAAAGTTAACATAAACTTAGGATTAATAAAATATTTAATAAATCATTCACTAAAAGAAACTAAGTCATAAAAATGTGCTTTTAGGAAACAATTTAAAGTAGGGATGGAGTAGGTTAAGCCTCCTTCTTCTTTTTATAACACTTAGATGCTAAGAATTCGATCAAGATCGAGTCTCCAAGCGACGGATCTTGGCCTCCCGTGCAATCTACAAGGAACCAATCTAATTGCAGCTCAACTGTGCTTCATCTCAACTAGGCAAGCAACCTCTGCATACTTAGCCGATCTTTCAGGTAGGTAATTCCATGAAAACTAAGTGCCTTTGAATTTTTTTAAAGCTTTTTAAAGAGAACATGCATGTGCTCCGATCATAGTCGTTGGACCTTCTTAAATCCTTCGCGCAAAAGTGTGGGATCAATTTGGAGTGGATCCGAGCTCGGGTGAGCTCGGATAAATGAGACGGTTTCTCTCATTGCTTAGAAGATAGATCGCGCGCTCTACGTGATGGACAACAATGATTAAATCTGATTGATTTATTTTTATCATTATTAATCGCATGATTAGTTGTGCCCATCCAATCTTAGATTGGATGGCACATGAAAACTGTCGGTGACTTCGGCGTGATGGTGAAAACTTAAATATATCCCGATCATGCCACATGAAAAGAGCATACGCGCAGTGAGATTAGGATTAATTAAAAATTAATTAGAATTAAAGGTTGAAACTTCATAAAATCATAATAAATCATAGAAAAATATAAAATGCAAATAAATACTCAATTTAAACATATTTTAGAGAGAAATTGATTAAAAATATCTTTAATTAATTTTGAATAGTAATTGAAGCTTAATTAGAGTTTAATTAAAAATTTAATTAGCCTAATTACTTCCTAATTAATTAATTAATTAACCCCAAACTTTCTGAGATTGTTTAAAGAGATGACCTCTGGCTCCCCTAATTTTCATGAGATTTATAAGTTAATTAATTAGAAAAATTAGTTGATTAAGCCATAATTATCTTCTTAACTTAAGAATTAATTAAGCATATGAGTGATTAATTGGGCTCATTTATCATTGTTTAATAGTGAGGAACTTTAGGATTGGGACCTCTTTCCTAATCTCTTTCCATAAGTTCCTTCCACTTTTCAAGAAAAATTAATTAAGGATTAATTGGTTTAATTAAAAAGTTAAATCACATCAGGAACCTAATTAATTACTTCATGGGTAAATCTTTAGGTGTTCAATAACTTAAAGATATTTAAGGAAATTATGGTTAACCCACATGTGTGAGAAAATCATAAAAATACTTAATTAAGTTCCTTAATCCAATTAATTATTAATTATGAGCCAATTGCATTAGGCCCTTTCATTTCTTAGGATCATTGCAAAATTATTTTCTATGCATGTCATGTTGACTCATAATTACTTAGTTAATTATTTTAAAGTGACATAAGTAAAGGATAATTAATGAACTTAATTCATACCATAACTTAATTAACCCATAAAATCAACCTAATTTACATTCCATTAAACCAAATTAACTTACAAACATGGGGATGGGTTAGGATTAGCAAACTTCTTCTCACATAACTCAAATCAAACATGAGATTAAAGATAACATTAAAAAAAACTTTGGTTTATTTTAAATAATTTTATTTGATATGATTGTCCTTAAGAATAAATTTGATTGAATAAAATCATATGCTTATGTTTATTTATTCCTTTCCAATCATCTTAAATGTTGTGTGTCATTTGAAATCATGTATTCATCTTTTCAAAGTTAATTAAATCAAATATGTTTTTCTTTTATGTTAGCTTGCATGTGTTGGATTAATTTATAATATGTGTGGTTATTATCATTAGGAAATTCAAATTATTTTTGCCAAAGCTTATGAATCAATTACATTGATTAGAGTGGTAGTAGTTATAAACATATACATAGGTTTGCATGTGCTTATAGCTTAGACATGCGAAGTAAAGCTTTCTTTTTCTTAATTCATATGTAGGTTTACATGTATTTGAATGTTAATAACTATATAGTCCGGACATCCCAGAAACATGAAGCTTTAGTTAGCTCCAAGGAGGTCATTTGATTATCTCATTTTGCGCTGCCAGCTGATGCGGTATTGGATGTGACTACTTAAATAGCGAATCCCATTGTACCATGTGGAAAGTGCGCGTTGCATCAGCGGTCCATGTGATACCGATGAGATTAACAATATAATTATGCTAAATAATTAAGTTTTAATCACTCAAACTTCAAAAATATATAACTAAATGTAGAAAAATTAGAAAAATATAAAATAAAATGCATTGTGAAGATAATTCAAAGGGGAATAATCTAAAATTAGGTTTGATTGTTTATGAACAATAAATTTTTTGTAATTTAAATTTTATTGGGAATATAATTATGTTAGTTACTCCCTAAATATTCCATTGATTATTTCCAAACTTCTTAGTTTAGTGGGATGACTTACACTCCTCTATTTTTTTTAGAATTTATTAGTTGTTTAATTAGAGGAATTGCTCAATTCATCTCTAATCACCCCAATTAATTAAATGATTAATTAACCATTAAATAATGATAAATTTATTAATTAAATTTATTAATCACCTTGGAATAGTAGATAGACTTGGGAATGAGATTAGATGTCTTATCTAAATCTTAAGTCTTTTACATTTGGTTCCGGTTTGGGACTTTAGATTTAGTTTGTTTCCATAGCAAAAGCTCTAATTACCCTCCCAATAAGTGAGTGAGAACTTTTGATTCTAGTCATTAAATAAGCAATGTATATAAGCGACATGTAGAGTTTAATTTAGATTATGAAATTCATCATTTCCTTGGATGGTTGGGGAATGATGATGTGCTAGATCTAGATATGGTTCGTCATCCCGTCATGGTCTCTACTTGTCGAGGAGGTATGACCCAACGAAGGATCTCATCAATAACATGTGATTACGTCATCCAAGAAATCTTTTGACTTGGTGGTGTTTGTCAGGAGATAAAAGTCTCATCTTAGGAGGTTGTTTGCCCCATCAAGTACCTTATGATTATAAACTCAAAGGCGAGCCATTGGGGAGCATCATATGATTGATTGATGTAATATAATGGAGCGAAACCACCGTCGAGGACGGTGTGCTTCATCTATGGCTTTATTGCCAAAGCAGCGTAGAGGACACATGCCACATCACTGGGTGAGATTGATTAAGAGTGAACATTGACTCCTTTGTTTTAGAGTTTTCTAATTTATCCTCGACAAAGTTGCAAAAGGTGGATGGATTAAGTTTGATTTAAGTTTTTAATGATAGAATTTCATTTAAGCTTGAGATTACTTTGGTTTGATTTAAAATTGATTAATTTGAATATATTTAAGAGTTTTTATATCCCATTTCTGTTTAGCTAATAGAGGATTAGATATACTATCATATGGGTTTCTTAGATATTTCACCGATTTGAAACTCTTATTATAGGTTTTAGTTTTGACTGATCCTAGACTAAACGGAAGCAACCTTCATGACACTTGAATTTAAGCATTAGTGTGTCAGCATCATGTGTAATTTAGGTAATTTTATGTCTTATGAGATTGATTTTGTTTTTTTATTTTTTTATTCCAATTTAGGTAATTTTTCAAGCATTAAAATTTGCATGTCTATGTTGAGCGTGATAATTTATAAATTTTCATTTAATGAAATCATTGATTTTGAAAATCATAATTAGATGAAATTCTTTAATTTTTGATGAAGGAAATATATATAATTTTTGTAGAATTGATTTAGTATCACTTCATTTCTGATTGACATGGTGAAGTAGCGATTGATTTTGATTAGAATTTCTAGATTAATATTTAACTTCTTTAATTTTTATTTGAAATCTCTTTAGAGCATTAATTTAGCTTAGATAATTTCACTAATTTTTGTTTTGATTTTGAAAATCATAATTAGGAAATTATTTAATTTTTTATTGAAGGAAAGCCTCATGATTTTGTAGATTTTTTGGTTTAGTATTATTCTTCTCACTGAGTTAGATGTTTTGAAGAATATATTTTGTATAGGTTCAAGAATAATTTAATTTATTATTTAAGAAGAAGATTTTAGAATTCTCATTTTCCCTTATTAACTTAGTTTTCCCTATATTTGTTTTCACTTTGATTCAAACTTGTTTTCCTCCCTCTTTTTTCAAACTTATTTTCCATCTTTTTCTTTTGAAAATAACTTTTTCTCTAATTTTATAAAGGCCAGAGAGTCTCTATTCATTTGTTTAGGTTGAGTTGACATTTGAAGGAACGGGATTTAAATTCTGATAAATTTTCATTTTTCTTATTTATTTTTTGTTTTACTTTTAATTTATATATCATTTTACTTTTTCTAAGTAGAAATTGGCGATTTCAGCGCATAGTGTTGATACAGTCGGCATCTTTAAGGTTTTTTTCATTCATCGACCTTAGCGACATCTTCACCTAAAGCAGATATATATATATATATATATATATATATATATATATATATATATATATATATATATATATATATATATATTCATCACACATAACACATTTCGATTATTTTTTTTGCTCGACAAAAGAGGAGGTTATGTGCGATTGATATCTGAAGTAAAATAATGAAAATCGAAAGAAAAATTCGCTATGATGTTCTTTGATTGAAGCAAAAAATAATTAAGTTATCAGGAATGTGAAATCAAAAGAAGAATTGATGATGTTCTTTAGATTTGTGGCGTGAAAATGGAAGATAACGAGGGGTGCAGAAATCGAAAAGAAGAATCTTTGATGATGTCCTTTTGTGGCGAGATAAAAGAGCTGAAATGAGAGAAAATTATTTGGCGATGTTCTTCTCATTCGGAAAAAATGATGGAGCGAGGTTAGGCTGGACAGGGGGCTGGTGGGACAGCAGAAGGCAGAGGAATGATGGCTATTGGTTTGGGAAAATGCTGGAGCGAACAACAGATTTGGTCCAGAGTGGGAAAGCAGTTTATTAAGCAGGAGGCAGCAGGTTCTGTGGGCAGCAGGGGTTTAGCACATGGGTGGCAACAGGCAGCAAGGCAGATGGAACCAGCAGCGGTGGGATCAGAAAGCAGCAGTTGTGGATCGGCGGGAGGCACAAGACGTGAGGTTTGGAGGTGGAGCAGTGCAGTGCAGGCGCAGCAGGAGTAGAGAGCGAAATCAGACAGGCGGAGCAGTGGTGCAGCAGAGCAGTTTCACAGGTATGCAGGACACAGCTGCAGGACAGATGGAGGAGAAACAGGCAGGAAGAGCAGAGCAGCAGAGATAGTTGGGAGGAATTTTTTGTGAGTAGAATAGGAAGGGGAGTTTCTTTTTTCTTTGGAGTTGGCGAAAAAAAAATAGAGAAAATATGAACAATTTAGATAACTGAAAATAGGGTAATTTAGAATTTTAAATGAATTTTAAATCAATTAAATGATTTTAATGTAATTTTATTCTAAATGCACACAGTCAATATATATTTAAGATAATTTGATTGAACTTGATCGTTTTAATTCATTTAATTGCGAATTGATCATTTTCAAAATGCATGTAGCTTTGATTTTTTATTTCATAATTGTGAAAATGTCTCATTGATAAATTTTAATATTTTGAAGCGATGGCGGATCAATTTATGAGGATTGTTTGATCCTCATCGCTTATAATATATGTGCACGCGCATGGTTGCTCGTCAGTCGTGATATTTTCTATTTGACAATTTTGATGTTCAGATGATGAAGTCGTTCGCGTCATTTGAGTTAATTTGATATTATTTCACCTATTATTGATCACTTAAAATCATTTGACATTTGCACAGACTCATCTAAATTGAGTGCAGACAATCTCATTTGATAGTTTTTAATGTTTCAAATGATCAATTTTATATGAGGAGTATTTTCATCGTAGGTTTTTGACTTTGTCGCATCGGCATTTGATATCATTTGCTTTAGATTTTCAATATTCATATTGATCAATTTCATATTTTCATGGTGAGTCTTCATGATGAGGTCATTTTATTTTTTGGCTATGTACTTTAAGCCGATTTATACTTGTTATCTCGAATCCGAATTTGATTTGTGACTTGACTTGACTTATATGGATATGGAGGTCAATGCCCCATAAATATGATTTATGAGTCACATTTGTTGAAAATGGTTGACCTTTGGGTAACTTGGATCATTTAAAGATTGAGCTTACGAGCTTTTATTATTAGTATGCGTATTTGGGACATGCTAAATGGCAGGATTAACTAATTTGAGAATCAACGATAAGAGTTCTTACATCTACATCTACTTATGACTTTTCTTTGAAGATCTCTTTCTTTTATGTCCTATTTGAGCCTCTCAACATGCTTGGTTGGTTTGATGGAGGAATTGGTCTTATTTGATGGACTATAGGGAATCGGTTTATCCATGCTTGGTCGGTTGAAATTCCTTATATCTAGCTTTAAGCTTGTGGACTTGATGAAGGACTTGATGTATTGACTTGTCGAAGTGTATGCACCATGAATCTGCTTTTACTTTGTGGTGTTGAATGCATCTGAGATGACCAACCTTCACATATAGATGAGTTATCGTCTAATGGTATGCTTTAACGGCGAATAACCAAATTTCTTTAGTTGACCATCACTTTGTAAACTATGGAATTGCTCCCTGTCCTGTCACACTCTTTGAAACTTGATAAAGATTGGCTTTGATCTATGCTTTGAGCTTGATCGGATCATTTGAGAATAAATTGAGATATTACTTTAGTAATATATAAATTGATTTGGTAGCCATTGAGCATTTCCTGCCTTGATTCGATCAAGTAGAGATCTCTTGGATCTGTTGCTTGTAATAATCTAAATTTGGATTTGAGATTGAACTATCATTATTGAAGCCGGCTCTTTTATTGTGGCCTTTTCTTACGGCTTGTTGAGTGAGGAGAGCGTCAGCAACTCATATTTGGGCTTGTTGAGTTTGACCTTTAGAACTCTTTCAACTTATATGGTTGGTGATTTTGTCATCATATTGACGTGCAGGGGCTCTTTCACTGTGGCCTTTTCTTATAACTTGTTGAGTGAGGAGAGCGTCAACTCGACCATTTGTGGGCTTGTTGAGTCGACCTTTAGAACCATCCGTGTCTTGACTTTGGGATGTAGTTGATTTTCCAAATTAATTGATTGAAGCTTCCATTGGGAGTTTTGACTTGATCTCCAATTTGGAAATCGAGATAAATTTCTTGACATTTATGGTTGTCCTTTCATGTGTAGAAATAAATTCTTTTATTTCTGAGACTCAACTTAAATAACTATATTTATATTCAAGAATTTTTGGCATAAAGCTTCGATGTCAACGAATAAGAATATATTTGAGGATCTCTTTATAGCACAATGTTAACTCAAATAAACTTGATATAAACTAAAAATGCCCTCTCTTGTAAAGGGATTTATTGTACCTCGATAATGTATTCGTTAAGTATAGTACTTTTCAAAATTATCTTGTTGCGATATTGGTCTTTCACCCTTTTTTTGGATGGATGAGTTGGTATGCCCCTCATTGGTATACTCTCAATGATAAAAGGGCCTTTAATTAAAATTTTGCCACCAAATTTTGATTAGAAATAATTGGTTCTCACCTATGATTCTCCTTTTGGAATGTTGAGGACATATGGTCAAAAGCCCTAGACATCTTTGCTCGATATATTTCAAATTTTAGGTGAGCTTGTCTAACTTCATCTGCGAGTTCCTCCATCTCAGATGAGCATTTTGATCTTCAATTATGGATATTTTCAAGTGAAGGTAACTCAACTTCAAGTGGAAGAACTATTTTGTTCCAAATACTAATGAATAGAGTGGCTTTAGTCGCATCTTGTAGGTAGTTGATGCCCATAAAACCTCTCTAGCTTGGTATGCCATTCTCTTTTATTTTTAGTAAGATTCTTCGGCGACTAATGTCTTGTTGAAGGCCTCAAATCATTTGCTCTTGGATTGTATATTGAAAAGTATCGAATCAATTTTGTGTCATCGAATTTATAAATCTTTGTACTTTTGAAAATGTCATTATTAATTATTCATTGTGGCACTCCAAATCTAGACACATTATGTGAAGAAGTTAATCACTTTCGATGGCTTCTTTAAATAAATTCTTGAGAAATAGTCGGTCCGTAGGATGAAGTGATCTAGTTGATGATGGTGGATTGGTCCAATTACATCCATATTCCAACATTGAATGTAGGATGCTATTGTTGGGTGTAATGGATTTGGAGGTTGATGGATGAGATTCCCATGTACTTAACACTCATGACACTTCTTAGCATGATTAATATAATCTCTCACCATAGATGGCCAATAATAGCCCATCCTTTTGATCTTTACTACCATCTTGACTGGTGATGTTCACCACAAAGTTCTTCATGAACTTCAACCATCACGCTTCATCTACAGGCATCGTAGCCACATCTACTCAAAGGATCTGATATAAAGTGTTGTTGATGAAAGCATAGCATATATTCTCTCTTTTGATTTGAGCTACCACTGATTTATTACTTGGTAATTTTCCTTCTTTAAAGTTGTCGATGAAGGCTTGCCTTCAATCGTGACTCTTCTACAACAAAGGCTTCATACTGCTTTTCTTAGGCAATGTCATTCTTAGCTCTTCTTGGTACAACTTTTGTTGATTTTGGGGAGTATGAGGGGCAATCTGAGTCGCATCCTGCTGGGTTAGATTTGGTAAACCCTCTACCTATGGGGATTGATACTTTACTGGCTCTAAGACTCGTCAAGTAAATATGCCGATCATGACATAATCACAATTCATACTTACCATTTCTTTAGCTAATTTTGCTAAGCAGTTAGCTTTGCTATTCTTGGATTAAGAGACTCGAGTTAGTGTGATATTTGATATTTACTTCATTAGCTTTAGAACTCGCTTGTGATAGAAAGCTAACTTATTTGTTGATTGCTAAGTACTTGATTTATAATAAGTTGAGAATCAAAATATGTAAATTTTGAATGCATATGAAAATAGCTTCTTCTAAACCTGCCATTAATGCTTTATATTCAGCTTCATTATTAGTTCTTGGCTCGATCAATCCATATGATCGTCTCATTATCCCTCCTGCTGGTGTTATGAAGATGATGCCGATTCCTGCTCTTGCTCTTGGGAAATTTAGATATTAGACTTGTTTGATTGATGAGGCTCCATAAAAGTATATTTCCAAAATTTGTGATTTTTTTCTTTCATAAATGTGCATAATCTACTCATCAGGCAAATCGTCATTAAGAGAAGAGTCTGCCGGGATGAGATGTGCAGTAAGAAAATCTGCTAAGACTTATGCCTTCATTGCTTTTTACGAAATGTATGTAATATCAAATTGCAAAAGCAATACTGCCCATCTTGCCAAGCACGACAACGTCTTGTCATCAAGTACTTCGATTGATCCTTGAGATGAGGTTAATCTTGTGAGATAACATATAATGATGAAGCTTTTGGACTGAAGATCAATGCTAAATAGTGCTTCTCTGGAGAATATCTCATACTCTATTAATCTATAATAATAAAAGCATTCTCTTAGCTTTTTTTCATTGTGTTGTGCCAATAATGCTCCAAGGGACTCTTCTAATGTAGTTGTGTATAGAATGAGGGGCTTCCAGAAATTGAGATTGGGTATTTAATAGTAGCTTTTAATGCTTTATTGAAGGCTTCTTTGCACTCCTTGTCCCACTTGAATGGAGCATCCTTCTTCATTAATCTTGCAAATGATTGATGTCGATAAGTTTGATATAAATCAAGATGAATGCAACTATCCTTATAAAGAATGGGCGGCACAAACTCTTTGGTGGAGGCATCTCCGATTGCCTTAATTTTAGCGGATCAATTTCAATACCACGCGATATGTATGAATTTTTCGAGGAATACCCGAATGCACATTTTAGAGGATTCATCTTGAGATCATATTTTTGATTCTCTCCAATACAATTCTCAAGTCTTCAAAGTGATTTTCACGGTTTAAGCTCTTCACCACCAAATCGTCGATATAACATTCCACCTTTTGATGAATCAACTCATCAAAAATATGCGTCATGATTCTTTGGTATGTAACTGCATTTTCAAGCCAAAGGCATCCGTGTAGCAATAGATAATAGGTGTTAAGCGATGTATATTTTTCATCGTACCATCTTGATTTGGTTGTATCGATGATCTATCCATGAAGAAATATGTCATAGTTGGAAATGTTGTCCACCAATTTGATATTGCGAGAAAGTCATCTTTTGGGCATGCTTTATTTAGGTCAATGCATAGATGAATTTGGCCATTCTTCTTCTAACTATGATAATATTTATATCAATCACATACTTCTCCTCGGGATGAAACCCGATAAGCTTCTTAGTTTTACGCAATTACCTATTCTTCAATCTCCAATTTCATTTGTCAGGAGCTTGCATTGCATCGTTTAATAGCTAGTTTGTGAGCTGTACATCGAGATAAGCCTGGCATTTCAGAATATATCCAGGCAAAGTAATCCATGAATTCATAAAGTAGCATTTTAGCTATTCAACTTTCTCAGGCAAGAATTGACAAAAGTTAGATGGGGATCATCTCGGCTCTAGGTTGACTTCTTTAAGTTCATCCATAGTAGCTATTTGCCCACCATCTTCAAGTTCTTGGTCGGGCTTGACTTCTACTTCATCATTTTAAGAAGAATTTTTCAGAATCATCTTCTTCATCACTATGAGTCTCGATCTCACTTTTATTATATTATAAGCTTTATTTTGATGAGATTTGCGGATGAACCCAGACCTTTAGTGATAAACTTATCATTTCTTTAGATGCTTGAGGACTTCTTTGGCTCCACATCTTGTTAAATACTTGAGTCTATGTTTAGTAGTTCCCATATGAATTCCAAGCTTATGCATCATTCTTCATAATTTCTATGGATAGTATATTGATATTCTTATTGATACTATCTCATCAGAACTTTTATTTTGAGCAGGCTATTCAAAATTTTGAGGCTAAAGCTCTTCAGATTTGAAAAATAGAGTTCTGTTCACTCTCTCTCTCCATGACACATGATGTTATCAATTCTTCAATATTATGAACCTCGATTAGTGATTTCTTTGAAACCGAGGGATGAGTATAATTTTGTCATCGACTCACTTGAGTATATCCTGATGCGACCATCGAACTCTATTTTCATAAGTAGATTCAAAATTATAGTCTGAATCAGAATCACTTATTTCATACTCTACTTTCTTTGAGAGCATATAAGTTCCCTTAGGTTTGACATGAATATCTTCTTCTTCTTCTGTGTCACTCCCTAAATGAGAAACCGATTTGCTTGATTTAGGTGTAGAATCAAGTGTCTTAGGGAGAGTCGGCATTGCCTTCTTTCTTCCTCTTTATACGCTCTTTCACTTTGTGAAATTACTTTTAGTTCATGAAGTGGAATTTCAAGAGGCTTCTGTTGGCTTAGGCTCTTTAGGAATGAAATATTTTGCATCTTCATAGATCTTTGCTTCATTGATGGAGAATGGTTGTTACCAAAATTTTGAATTCTTCTCCATTTTGATACTTCATACATTGATGCATAGTTGATGGGACCATGCCATACTCATGCAGCCACAACTGACCCAAGAGAGCTCTAAATGATGTATTAGCATCGATTACATGAAACTTGGCTTCTGTATATAAATCCTTGAACTTGTGCGGGAGAATAAAAGAACCCAGAGTTTTTTGCCCTTTTTCATTAAAACCATGAACCATCAACTTATCTCTCCCAAGATGTTGGATATCGAGTGATAATCCTCTCAATACCTTTGACACATAAGATTGATAGAAGAACTGGATCAATCAATATTTGATCGAGATGCCATCACTCTTGTAGTAACATAAAAGGACAATTGTGATCATTGTTCCCAACATAAGATCCTCTTCAAAAAAATATGATTGGAGATCTTGAGTTTGCAATGCCGGTAAACATCAAGAGCCAGTCTCGAGATCTTTCAGTGTGATAGAATATTATAATTTATCTTCTCACTTGATTTAGGCTTTATCCTAGAATTTCTAGGAATGATATCTTCATTGACTTCAATTTGTTTGCCTTTATCTTTATTTGTGTTTCCCTTCTTTGATGAAGGTGGTAAGACTTTACCATTTCTCAACCAACTTGAATCACCTTATCTCCTTAGATTCTTACGAAGGAGTTTGGCGAAGGGTTTGACTCATTTTTAACATCATACATTCTATATGTGATGATATCAATGAGTCCGACTCTTCATCCCGGAAAACATAAATCTTCATATAAACTATTATTATCTTATTGAGTCATTAAGCAAAATTCAGACATTAGTTCCTTAGGCTCTTCTTGCTTTCCTGATAAAAATTTTGACGGGTTAGTCGAGTTTGTCTGACTACCCTTATCGTCTCGGAGTAACCGATGTTGAAGAATATCTGACATCACATAGATGATTCAACATATCTCTATTGGACAAGATTCACCATTATCTTCTTCATCGATTCGAATGCAAAGTTTAGACATGAAGTGCACTAAATGGTTTGCCTTTGGTAATACTCCTCTAGATTGTTAATGATCTTTTGAGTTGTAGTTCTCTTATTGATCTTCTTTTTCTTAGCCAGTTTCTTCAATTTATGAGGCTTGCATTTAGCAGATTGCTTCTCATGTTGTGATGAAATAGCCTTATCAAAATGCCACTGAGAAGCCCAAATACTTGATTTAGGCATCTCTCTTAAGTCCAATATAGGTTCAAGTGGTGATTTCCACTTAACGCTAGGGATGTCTTTTAGCTGCTTCAGCATCTTCACGGTATTTTTGGAGACTACCGTTTGCCATTCTTCAATATGGTGACTTCTCCTTACTTTTGTCTTTCTTTGGATGTTATGAAGAGGCGTAATCATCCTTAGATTCTCTTTTAGGGCTAATTAGAACACTATCGGATAGTGTAAATTCATCTCACCGATACTTCCTTTCTAGCCAATCCTTGAAGACATAACAATCTTCGATAAGGTGACTAATCATTCGATGATAGGGATAGTAATTTGGATTACTGACTTAATCAACTTCTTTGGGCCTTTTCATTTATGGTAACTGTAAACCAGCTTTGATTGCTTGCCGAAATAATTTAGCCACACTGTCCCCTAAAGGAATATTCTTTGTTCATCTTTTTCTTGAGAGATGGACGCATTTGCTTATCATTTCTTATTTCTTGTTTTGGATGCTCCCCAGCACTTGGAAAAGTTTGAGGTTTGTCATTACCTCCTAATACTAATTTTGGCCGTGGATTAGAATAAACAGGCTTTTTACCTTTGTCATCGTTGTACACCGACTGCTTTCCTTTGTCCTTTCTCCATTTGAGCTATAGGAAGTGGTATGAAAATTCGCCACCGACCTCTCGACAATTTTTTGAATTTTGAAGAGAGTGATTTTGAAGTGTTGATGTAATTTTTAGAAGGCAGATGGAATAGTAGATGAGACACTACCCAGAGATTTCATCCTCATTTGGTGAAGACTTTAGATATAGTTCCAAGTTTCCTATCAAGCCCCATAGTTAATTACCCCCAATAACCGAGAGAAAACTTTCGATTAAGGTCATTAGATCGCAATGCATTAAGTAGTAACATGTAGAGTTTCAATTAGATTATGAATTTTATCATTTGCTTAAAGCGGATGGTTGGGGAATGATGGCGTGCAATCTAGATCCCAGTTCCTTCATCCCGTCGTCATGGTCCCTAGTCTTTGGTCGGAGGAGGTTGTCATTGAACTCATGAAAGTTAAGGATCCTCATCAATAACACATGGGTTACGTCATCCAAGAAATCCTTGTAGACAGGTGGTGTTTGTCAGGAGCTAAGTCTACCTTAGTGAGGGCGGTTTATCTTATTAAGTGTACTATATGATTCACAACTCAAAGGGCAGATCCATTGGAGGCATACGCTATGGTCATGATCATAATATAATGGAGCGGGCGGTCAAATCACTGTGAGGACTCGGTCATAAGCTTCATCTGTGGATAAGCCACACATTCAGAGGACACGGGCCGCATCCTTACTGGCGTGAGATTGATTGAGAGTGAACATAGAAAAACACTTGATTTGACATTGACTTTTTTGTGAGCTAAAGTTTTCTCAATTTGTCATCCCCGACAAATAGTTGCAGAAGGTGGATGGATTAAGTTTGATTTAAATTTTTAATGATATAATTCCATTTAAGCGTTTAGTTACTTAGTTTGATTTAAAAATTGATTAATTTGAATATGTTTAAGCTTTAGATCCGCCAACTCGTTTAGCTGCTAATAGAGGATTAGATCTATCACGACATAAGTCGGTTCTCAAATATTTCGATTTGAGACTCTTATTATAGGTTTTAGGTTTTGTTGACCACCCAATCTTAAGACTAAACCGAAGAAACCATTTATGTTTGAATTATGAGATTGATTTTGTATTTTTATTTTTTTATTCAATTTAGCATGCGCCTTTTGAATATTAAAATTTGCACTTGAAATCTCTATGTCCGAGCACATGCACGTGTTTATAGCTTAGCTAATTTTATCTAATTAATGAAATCATTGATTTTGAAAATCATAATTAGGATGAAATTCCTTAATTTTGGTTGAAAGAAACATGATTTTTGTAGAATTAGATTTAGTATCATTCTACGCTTGTACAATGAGTTGGATCCGTGGCAAGAAAGGTTGTAAATTGATCTGATATATGATTAGATTTTTGAGATTAATATTTAATATATTCTAATTTAACCTGCGAAGCCTTTTTAGATATTAAAAATTACACTTGAAATCTCTATGTTCGAGCACATGCAAGAATTCATAGCTTAGATAATTTCACATAATCAGTGACTTCATTGATTTTGAAAATCATAATTAGAATGAAATTCCTTAATTTTTGTATTGAAGAAAAGCTCCATGATTTTTATAGATTTTTGATTTAGTATCGCCTTTTGTATGCTTGTACAAAGAGTTGCAGATCCTGGTGAAGAAGACATTTTGGAGCTATAGGTTCAATGGATAATTTAATTTGTTATTTAAAGAAGAAGATTTTACTCATCGAAGTAATTCTCATTTTCCCTTCTTTTTATTCAAACTTGTTTTCCCCCCTTTTTATTCAAACTTGTTTTCCCCCACTTTATTCAAACTTGTTTTCCCCCCTCTTTTATTCAAACTTATTTTCCCTCTGTTTTTTCTTTTGAAAACAATCCACTCACTATCTCTTCTAATTTTTTATAAATAAGGCCAAGAGGTGTCTTATTCCATTTATTTGAAGGGTTGGAGTTAGGACATTTGAAAGGGAGCGGCTAGGAACTTTAGTAGGCTTTCAACTTTGCTCAGATAAATTTTGTAAGTGATTTTCACCCCTCTTTTTATTTTATTTTACTTTTATGTTTGTTATATATCATTTTACTTTTCCCCTTTTTTTAAGTCTAGAAATTAGACAAAGATTTTTAAGAGCGACATCTAACGAGTGTTGGCTTACTGATGCGCCGTTGAATGGTTTCTGACCAATTTTCTCATCGCGTCTATGAGCACTTGAGGTCTTCAAACGCAAAGAAACACAATATATATATATATATATATATATTTCATTCCATATCACACATATTCGATACATTTTTTGGCGTCGAATGCCGACAAATGAGTGAGTTAGGTATGCAATTGGGAATGTAATGCAAGTCGCGGCGAAAATCGAAGAAGAATTCATTGGTGATGTTACGTTCTGGTAACAAGGAACAGATTATCTGAGAATCGACCAAATCGAAGAATTACTGACGATATTCTTCGATTCGGCCAATAAAAAAGGTGCGACATCGAAAGAATAATTAAACTAACGATGTTCTTCACCGTTATGGAGCAAAGGATGGTAAGCGAGTGCGATATCGAAGAAAAAGCATTGGCGATATTGTTCTTGATTACAGTGGAAGGCTAAAGTGAGGAGGTTGCGGGTTGCGGGATAGCGGGCTGGTGGGACGCGCGCAGCGGGCCGGACAGCGGAGGGAACAGCGGAGCGGGCCGGCTGTGGGTTTGCGGGACGTGCATGCTGGGCTGGACAGTGGATTTGGGTCAGAATAAAGTGGGCGCACAGTTTGGAGCGCGCGGCAACAGGGTGGCAGCAGCAGTTTTGGCAGCATGGGAGGCGGCAGCAGGTGGCGAGGTGTGGGCAGCAGACCGGCAGGAGTGCACGGAACGCAGGGCAGTGGAGGCAGGCTGGTGTGGCACAGCGGACCTGCTGACGCAGTGGGCAGCAGACACGCGGAATGGGCAGCAGGCCGGCAGACGCGCAGAACACGGGGCGGTGGAGGCAGGCCGGTGTGGCACAGCGGGCAGCTGACCGGCGGGAGCGCACGCAATGCAGGCAGTAGGCCGGCAAAATGGTGTGGAACGCAGGCAGCGGGCCTGAGCGGGGGTGCGGCGGGTCGCGTCCGCGTGATGCCTGAACAGCGTGGGAGTTTGCGGCAGTTTGCGGATTGCACTAGAGGATTGGGCTGCTGGGAAGGTAGAGCGGTAGAGAGAAATAAAAAACAAATTACCTGTGCAAGAGGAGTTTCTTGACCGTGGGAATGCAAAAATGGGGAGTTTTTCTGCCTTTTTTTTTTTTTTTGGAGAAGTTGGCTAGAAAAAAAAATTTGGGGAAATGGAAAAGAGAGCAACTTTTGAATTAGATAAACTGAAAATAGGAGGGAATGATTGAGCATGGGGAGGGCATTTTAGGGATTTTAAATGAAAATATTAATTAAATGATTTTAATGTGGATTTCACATCGATAAATGCACATAATATATATATTTTAATCAAGGTAATTCGATGTTTTGAGCCTTGATAATAGTCCGTTTAGTGGAGGCCGTTTGGTTAGTCGATGTCAAATTAAGTCCATTTGAACCAAAGTGCGTCGCTTTTAGCTCGATTTTCATGCAGATTTGTTCGAATTGAGTGCAATTATCTCATTTGATAAATTTTGATATTTTGAAGGCAATGACATGATTAATTTTATGAACGGATGTCGTTTGATCCTCATCGGTGCCTCCAGACCTCGATATACGTACAGACGCATTGATGACTCGAGCGCTTGATTGCTCATCAAGTCATGTGATATTTATATTCTGACCAGTTTCGATGTTTTGAATATAATGTCGAAGTTCGTTCATCGATCAAAGGTCATTTCAGTTAATTTTGGTGTCATCATGTGCATTTCAGCCTTGATTTACGCGCTATCACTTAAAATCATTTAATATTTGCACATACTCATCTAGATTGAGTACAAATAGTCTCATTTAATAGTTTTCAATATTTCAAAGCTAATAGTTGATCAATTTCATGAAATGAGATCATTCGGATATCGTCGTAGCTTTCTGACTCCGATATGTTTGTCGACACATTGATAGCTCGATCATTTGAGCGGTTTCTCTTTAGATTTTGCAATACTTATATTTTGATCAATTTGAACATTCTAAATGATGAAGTCCGTTCATTGATCGGTCATTTTAACCATTTTTGACGTCCCAGTGAATTGTGAGCCTCAAGTTGTGCATTATCACCTCCGAAATCCATCGAATTTAATTTGTAGGCTTGACTTAGACTTATGACACAGATATGGAGGTCAACAACATGTGGGAGATGGGTTAGGACCAGCAAATCCTTTTCATATTCTTTAAATTCAAATCAAACACAAAACCGAATCAAAATTTCTTTAAACCAACTTTGATTCACTTTAAATAATCTTATTTCATAGAATTGTCTTTAAGAATTAATTAGGGTGAATAAATTTATATACTTTAATCACTTTATTTCTTTCCTAGCATGCTAAATGTGTATGTCATATGAAAATCATGCATTCATGTCTTTTAAAAATAAAATTAAAATGAAATATTTTCTTTATGTCAAATTGTATTTTGACTAAAGTAAGAATATGAATGGCTATTATCACTACTAAATCCAAAGTTATTTTCAAAACTTATAAATTGAACACTACAAATAAAGGATATGCTATTTACAATTGTTTATAAGCTTACATGTGATTATGAAAATGTGTTATGTGATTCCCTCCTCTTTTCTTAACATAGGTTTGCATAGGATTAGCAAAGTGTATAGTCCATTTGAAAAGGACATAACACTTGCTTAAATCTAGTCCTATACACTCCTATGTCATGACTTAAGAAGGATTCCACCATACATATAAATTAAACAACCAAGATCAAGCAAACAAACATAAACCTTTGCATGATTCTCTTTTCATGCATTTTTTTGTACATGCACATGTATTTAAGAAAAGTGGTATATTAGTCTAGACATCCGGTTGTGAAGCTTTAAATAGCCCCAAGTAGGTCTTATATCTTACACCCTTGTGTTAACAATGGCATACATATATGTCTTTTTTATACTTGTAAATGTGCATATGAAAAATGGATAAAAGAATCACTCTCTTCTATTTAACAAAATCATGCATACATGAAACATCCCTAAATTTTCTTAAGAAATCTCTCTTAGTATTCATCATGAAAGTCTGCTAAATACTTGTATTGCATGTATAGATATGCTTATGATTCATTCATGTGCATGTTACATATGTTGGAAAGAAATAAAGTGTTGTGTATTTTGTGATAGTAATTCACTTTACTTAATCTTAAAATGCCTTTCTCTTTGAATATGTTTGTTTAGAGTTATTCTAAACTTAGGATTAATTAAAACACATAATAAAATATTCACTAAATAAAAAGTCGTTAATAAATTTATCTTAGAAATTACTTAAGATAGGGAGGAAAGAGAAATTCTCTTCTCTTTTCCTCTCTTTACAACACTTAGTAATTAAGTGTAGGCTAATTCAAACTAAATCAAATCATGAAATAAAGCATAATCAAACCAAATAAACCACTTAAATGAAACCACCCTATAAGTTGAACCATTCATACTTAGAAAATTCTAACCTTAAAGCTTAGCTAAGGCATACCACACAAACTTTAAATAGTACACACATTAGGCTAAGTCATCACTTCTAGTCCCATGTTAGGATGGTGCATGATTTGATGTTTACTTTTATTTTATGATATGATATTTTAGTTTGGATGTTAGGGTGTATGCGCGTAGATTGAATGGTAGGACGATTTTAGTCTAATCATTATTTTCTGTAGGGGATTGTGCTTAAGGGGCACTATAATAAAAAAATATAACTGCTTTTGCTGTGCAGGTTGCTTATACCCCTAAGCATAATACAAATAGGCCAGGTGGACTTAGTTACTCATATGTGGGGTGCTAAGTCCAATACATGCTTTGGATGTGTGGTTTATTTAGCTAATATCTATTTTACAGATTTTAGTTAGATTTTCCTTTTCTTTTTTCATGTAATTTTGCAAATTAGATTTGGAATGATTATTATGGGGATTGGAATGAACATTGGTCATAAGTTCATGTTTTATATAACATGTGAAGCCTTGGAGCAAACCACATTCAACCAAGAACCAAATGAAGAAAGAACCAAATGAAGAAAGGACCAAATGAAGAAAAGAAGAATGAAGAATGAAGACCATAACATGAATTCATTTTTGTAATTATTTCATTTGTAATCCAGGTTGTATAAGGGTAGAGCTCAGCTACCCAATTTATTTTAGGTTTATGGTAGAGCCCAACCACATTTGGTCACTTATTCTTTTGCACTATAAATTGTTTGAGGTTTGTTTAGCTTGTGTATTAAGATGGTATGTTTTCTTAATTTCTTCCTTGCTTTGATGTATGGCCTAGATGATGATTAAGCTCTTAGAAAAAAAATAAATTTTCTATCCAATTAATTAACTCAAAACTAAGAATAAATAACTCATAACCTCACTTAAAGCTTAGGTTATAAAATCAAGATAAAAGAATTAACAACCCTTAGCTAGATGTTATATTTTCTTTCTCACATCATGCATGAAAAGAATATTATTTCACTCTTAATTTGGTGGGCTTCCACCCGTGCTAGGGAACTTGGCTTGACTTTGTGGTGAAAACACACCTCCTTTCTTGCTAATTTTGGCTCATAATCTAATTTCTCATGCATTAGGCATATGAATCCTATAAGCCTGTGTCAAATGAATAGTCCAAAATGAAAATAAAATATAATAAAATTTACATTAGATTTAAGTCATAAATCATGCCTTATATGATCTAGTCTCTTAGGGAGTGTGTTTAAGGACTTAATCTCTTTCTAAATAAATAATAGCTTAGCTATCTTGCAAAACATATGACTTGCCTACATGTATTTAAAACTATAGGAGGAGTCAGTTAGCAGACCACCCCAAGCGGTTGTAAGTCCAAACAGTCAGGTGGTTTATCCTCTCTTGTGGAGGTAAACCAAATACCCATTTTTGCCTTAGGTCATTTTGGCCCTTACCAAAGCTCCCTAGATTTAGATTGAGGTTGCTATTTCTCATTGCGGGCCATGAGCATAAATCCTCACCTCTCAAGCATTTTCGATCTTGTGTCATGGAATTATAAGCCTTGATTTCTAATAAAATCTAACTCAAAATAAAAAATTCTCTTCAAACTTCAAAAATATAAAACCCAACTATAGGATAGTTTGGGATGCTTACTAGGTTTCCTAATATCATAAGCATCTCCTATTGATCTTCTTTTGGCTTCGATAATAATTCCCTCTTGTTGATCAATCCCACTTGACCTTCCAAAAATTAATCAATTGATTGTCCTATATTTTGAAATCTTTGGAGACAATGATCATTTACCTAATCGAGTATTCCCTATTCTTGAAATGTAATTAACAATGAGAGCTTACATCTATAGGGAACTTAACGAATCCAGTTCAAAATAAACCCTACTTTACTTTTTCATGTAAAGTAGAGGAAGAATCTCTTGTACATACAAAGAACCATAGTCCTTAGGAGTCCTTATTCAGGTGATTAGGTCTATTATAGGGTGGCGACTTCTATCTTTCGAGATAGTACACATTTTCTCAATGTCATACCCGATCACCCTAATAAGAATATCTGGGGGTCTACGTGGTGTCCCAACAAAAGGCGTTTATATTTATATTTTCATTTATCCTCTTTCGAAAGGGATAGATGAAGGCATGAAATATAAAATTTCACCACAGTCATTTTGTTGAGGTGTGTATAGCCAAATTTGTTGATGGATGATGTCATATGAGTAAAGAATTGATTGAAGTTCTTTGTTGTAGTATTTAGCGCCACCTTTAGTTCTTAGTTATTTTATTTTATGTTTGTATTAATTTTCTGGTAGAGTTTTTAACTAGTTGATTATGGTAGTATTTTGGAATTTGGTTTGCATCAAGTATAGCCATGAGTTGTGAGAAACATCATCTACAAATAGAATATAATAATATTAGTTATGTTTAGATGAAAGTGGGGAAAATCCCCATACATTTCCATGTATATGCTATAAAGGAGTAGTATTTCTAGTAATAGATAAAGAAAAAGGTAACTGATGGCTTTTACATAGATTACAGGACACACAATGATGACATTGTTCGGATGTATATAATTGCAGTGGAGAAAAGACACATTGTGGATTTTGTTGGGTGCCCGAGACAACAATGTTGGAGATTGAAGTGGGAGGAATTTGTGATTAGAGCTTGGACTGGTTGAGTTGAAGTGGTTGATTGTGGGAGTTGAAGTGTGTTGAGGCCTTGAGGGCTAGGTCACTATAAGAGGGTAGTGTTTGTCTTCTAATCCTTAATAGAGTAGCCAAGAGCATCAAAAACTACATAAGAAGAATTTTCAAAAGATAGTTTGTTTATAGAGATAAGATTGTGAGAGAGTTGGGGAACATAGAGAAAATTTTAGAGGGAAAGCTTATGAATTGGTGTAAGTAGATGTCTTTATCTATTATATGATATTAGAAGAGTTTGTCCATTTACATAGTTACATGTTGTTGTCCTTGGTACAATTGCTAGTCAGAGAGATGATTGACATCAGGTAAGATGTGTGTTGAGGTTCGATTCAGGAACAAATCAATTGAAGGTGTTGGATGAGTGGTGAGAAGGGATGTGTTATTGGATGAAGTAGGTTTGTAGTTGAGGTCTGATTTGAACCAGCATTATGTTGTTGAATGATAGAATTTAAAATAGATTTGGCACAACACTAGTGTAAATGTTGTTATGTTTTTTTTTAATTGAGTAATAGATTTTTCTTGATATGTTGTTCTTCTTTAACCTAGAGTGGCTTTGCTATGTTGTCCTCTATGAGACTAGAGCAGTGTGTTTGGGTTTGTCTTTGGTAGCTTCATTGGCTAGATTGATCTCTTCATTACAAAGCAATGAGTAGAGATCATCCATGATGATTTGTTGGAGGTTGGTGCGAATGGTCATTTTGAAGGTTTTGTAAGAGGGGTGTAGAGAATAATGCCTTTAGGAACTAAGGAGGAGCCTACTATTGTGATGTCATCAACCTTGGTTTTGATTTCTGTTAGATTCTAGGTCATTATTTTGTTTAGCATGGTGATGTCATGCTATTCAATTTTTAGTTGAATTATCCTTAACCAATTGGTGGATTAAAGGTGTTTGTCTAATGTAGTATAAATTTTAGTATATGTATCGAAGTTTATGACATAGAGACATGGGATGGTTTAGATTAGAGGTGAGCAGAATAGGTTTTGGTCAATAGCCATTCATAAATTATATTGAGAGTTGAATTATTTGTTGCCTTGATAGTGTAGAGTTTGAGTATAGGAGTTGGTGCACGTGAGATTACATGTAGCCATCGATTTTGAAGATCTTTTGCATATGTGATCTTGATGTGAGATAGTTGTCAGGAGTAACTTAAGCAGGAATGATGTTTTTGATGTTGGAGATAAGAAATTGAGTTGGATGGCAATACTGATATCTCTCATTTGGGATGAGGCGGTGGTGCTGGAAGAATTGGGAAAAGCCGTGAGGATGTGCTAGCGGGAGAAGGGATGCCATAAGGTTAGCATCTCTAATACCATGAGAACAAAAGATAGCATGAAGAAAGGCATAGTACTATATTGTATTGAATGGTCATACATAGCCTTACAAAGGTGTGGTATGGGTGTATTTATATAATTGGTCAGTTATACTATGTTAGAGTTGATTAGAATATTCTTTATTCTATTGGCTAAGTTTATTATAACACATGATAGTGGAGGTGTGTTGTTATCAAAGATGATCTCAATTAGAGCTCTAGTAAGTTAAATTAGATTATCATCTAATACATTAATAAAATTTCAATTGTTGCCAACTGCAATAAAATAGTAATTTTTTTATATTACAATATTTTTTAAGTATTATTGTGTTTATATCTAGTCCAAATCAATTATTTGTTTTCGATTTTTTTATTTAAACAAGTTAAAAAAAAACTTAATTCATCCTTTATCAAACAATCAAATTTAAGCTGGGAATAAATTTGCTAGAATATAATGATAAAATTATTTTATCGATATCAGTCTTAAATCATGAATTTGTTTTAAAATAAATACAATACAAATTTTAATTTAGTTTTCCATATATTATAATTATCTAAAAATAGATTTAAGAATTTTGAGGTATATTTCAATGAAAATTGGGTAAACGCACCTCAACCAAAATTTCTTTCAATTAAATTATCTACTTAATCAAATACGAATGGGCAGCGACCTTTTCCGATGCCACAGAAAAAAAAAAATTGAGAGATTAAAATAAAGTTGGCATTTACATGTATACCACACAGTTCTTATATATTTATATATCCATTATTTAAGTTTTAATGTTCACATAAATAATATTTAAATTTTTAATATCACAACAAAATATTATACTATAAAATTTAAAAATAATTTCATTTTACAGACATATATATATATATAGCACTATAATTTTCAATAACATCATCAATCATTTTTTTTTAAATAAAAAATATATTTTTAAGTATAAGAAAGTATTAGATAAGTAAAAATATAATTTTAAGTATTAGATATATAAATATATAAGAATTGTGTGATATGTATGTAAATATTTTAAATTAAATTTTATATTTTAGATATATAAATAGATAAAAATTATGTGCTATCTATATGAAAATTTTCCAAAATAGCCGATGGCATAGTTTATTATTAAAATACAAATAATCATAAGTAGGCTATCAAAAAAGCTCTGTTAGTGAGCAGAACGTTTTAATTCGTTATGTAGCGGTTGGCTCGTTGTTAACTAACGAGAACTATGACATTTCACGATATATAAACCACGTGACAATCATTTTGTTTCGTGTTGACTCGATTTAGCTCAAAATAAAACCATATTATATTATATTATTATTATTATATATACATACAAACATTTATATATATCATAAATCTGGCGTGACTTAGTGGTTAAAAACTTTGTTATCTGAAAAGATTGGCTCGTTAATCTCCCTCATATAGTATCAAAAAACTCTTTGTTGGGGAATAGCTCGTTTCGTTAACGCAAACTTCGCTCGATATATAAACAACGAAGAACAAAACAAATTTCAGGAGGACATGAACAAAAGTTCTGTTCGTTCAAATTCGGCTCATTTACACCTTTAGCTACAATACTTATAGAAGCTCACACTAAAAAGTAAATTAACACAAACAGTAGCCACGCCTACATACAAAACCTTCAAACACTCGTATTAATCAAAGTAGTACACTAATTATAGCAACTTAAAACAATCAACTGGGCGGGGCGCATTAGAGGAGCCTGTCCGTCTTCCATAAACCCTCCTTGATCAGGATAACGAACGAAGGAAACCAACTCCGTCAACACGTCTGAATCAAAACTCACGCACACCACCGCGTCATAACCGTTGATAGAAGGCCTTCGTTTCGCTTGGTCGTCAAAAAGCGTGAAAAAGTAATTCCTTTAAAATGTGATAATGAAATTGATTATATGCTAAATGTTGTTTCTCTTTGATTGAACTAATAATTATGTCTAATAATTAAATTATTGACATTAAATATATATAATTGCACACAAATTTTATTGTGTAGTTAAAATGAGTATACTGCATTTTAAATTAGTTCTATAACGATTCAACATAAACCAAAATAAAATAACCTTAAATAAAATTAAAATCATTGTTTGTCACATATCATTAAGACTAATGACAAATAATTCCAAAGATTTTACAATATAAATATTTTGGTTTACTACCCTCAATTTATTCATATTCAAATATTTATAGTTTATAAACCTCATTTCTTTTAAGAGAAATAAAATAAAAAATTTCATTTGTTGCAAAATTTGATGAATATCAAAATTTATTTGTATTTGAAAATTTTTAGATACCACACAATTCAGCATTTACATATCCCTAATTAGATATTTATTTATCTAATATTTTACTATTCTTAAAAAGGTGAATTTCATTTTTAGAGAGTGAGTGATGATAATATTTTTGATGTGATATTGAAAATTATGATGTTATAAATATAAAAATTGAAGTTTAAGTATTAGATATATAAATACATAACAATTATGTGATATGTATGTAAATTCTCCAAATTCATTTTACCTTGATACTTTTTGTTCAAAAGATGAGTGCACTCACCATTTTCCACAAATATATAAGATAAATTGAAATAATAACATAAATTAGAAGAAGACCGTTGTGATCAAATTAGTTCTTGAACAAGATTACAAGGATCATGATCCAAATTTATTCTGTTGAAATAGAACAAATTAATCTAATTATTTATGTTGAATATGGATAAGTCTGAATCACAGCAGAAAACTTATTCATGACTAAGACCAGTCCAGTGAATTGTTGAAACCACTTCGTAATAATTGCTTAGTTGAAAATCGCGGAAATCTCAGAAGAGCAGC
Organism: Cymbidium sinense; assembly: GCA_021442155.1. Lineage (NCBI taxonomy): Eukaryota > Viridiplantae > Streptophyta > Magnoliopsida > Asparagales > Orchidaceae > Cymbidium > Cymbidium sinense. The sequence goes on from JAKCPB010000903.1 coordinate 81,930, forward strand.
CCTTTCCGTTAGATCAGCGATTTTGTCCAGCTCTCGAAGGGCAGAGCGTCAGAAGCCACACAACACTCTTACCTGCAAATTAACATTGCCGACTTGTAATGCAATATAAAGGCCAGAGCAGATGAAACCGTAATTCTAATTAGTTGTTGACAAGAGCAGATGGAAATAACTGAAAAGATCCATAATTGATCGACTTGGAATCGCGAAAGAACTTGAAGAATCTTATATTCTCAAGATCATTAGCGCCATAAAATTCGGTCATTTTATATAGCATGCATGCTAATTTTAAATAGCTCTCGACGGCTGAATGTTTTGTTGCGCGCGAAGCACTCTCTATCTCAGCGGTTGCTGTGCTCAGTTCTTGTCGCCTTATCGCAGAAAGGAATTCATGCATTGTATGATTTATTTTTAATTCAAAGGTATTTGAATTCACGAACATTTTATACAGAGAATTTGATATACTTTGCATACTAAATAATATAAATTACATACATTTGTTTATATTACACTCCTTTTATTTTCAACCAAATAGTAGTGTTTGGCTTAACTAATGTCATTTAGATTTTCTTTTATTAGATTCGGAAAATTTTAATGATCTTGAATTTGAATATTTGAATTTAAAATTTTATTTGAATGTATTTATTTTTTATTTGAATTGATTCAGAATAATCTAACTAATGACATGTAAGATGTTGATTGAAAAAAAAATGTTATTAATAATCTATTCATAATTTTAAATTAAAATTAATAATAAATCTGAACACATTGTCAAATATTTTATAGAAAATAGAATTGATTTTATCTATTTATTTATTTTTTCAATTTTCATTATCAAACACTACTTATAAATTTGAATTATTAATCTATATATCTACAGTTTGTTTTAATATTTTATTAGTCAAAGTTAACAAAAAAAATAAATTAGTTTTAAATCTATCTATCAAATTATTTACTCAATAGTTTTAGTGATCCCCTATTATATTTTTGATTCACTTTACCATAACTTCTTTTCCTTGAGTCTTTTTTATCTCTTCTAATGAGAGAAAAGTAATTTGTTGAAAAGATTTGTGATAAAAAAAAATTTGAGAAATGAATATGACTGAGATACTTTATGTGGAGACAGAAGTAGGGTTAGAAAGATGAATATAAGAATTTATAGTGATTTGAACAAATAATATATATTTATTATATTATAAATGAAGAAACAAATATTCATTATATTAGAAAATTTGAATATATAATATATAATTTTTAGAGAATATGAATGGACCATTATTAAGGATATAAGTTAAATGAATGTAATTAGGGACATAATGAATGTTGCTAAATGAAATAAATGCCAGTTATATTATATTCTTGATTTTTTGTATTGTTGTGTGGTGTCTTAATTTAATTCATTAATATTTTGTTAACTTGAATTTGTAGTGTAAATGAGTTGAATTGAGCTCAATTCATCTCTACTTTGATTTTGAGCTTTATTCTATGAGTTCAAATTAGCTCACAAGATAATTCATTCAGTATGAAATAGCTAAAACAATTATGATTCAGACAATTATTATAAAAATAATAAAAATGATGAGAAATTAAAAGAAAATTTTTTGACATTAAAAATGAAAAATAAAATTTTAATAATTTAATACTTAAATTATAAAATTTTGATATATTTTAATTATATTTTATATTAATACTTTTAAATAAGTCAACTCTTAACTTGTTAATCTTATAAGCCATTGATCAAGTTGAGATAGAATAAACTTTACAAATTAGCTTTACTCATTATGCCCTTAATTTTGAATACTATAAAAATAATATTACAAGGCTTCTTAAACAAATTGCATAATCAGACTACTGCCTGAGATTAATGCTTTTGTATTTCTAAAAGATTTATTAAGAAATATTCTCTCATAAACTTTGATTATTAAAATGTCCTATCATTAATTGCTTTAACGCTCTATTCTATCATTAATGTACACATTTTATCTAATAATAATATTATTATTATTTAGAATAAAAATTAGATCAATATATTCATATAAATTATATATGAATCTTAATCTACAATTCTCAAAAATATAATATAAATGTTCAAAATTAGAAAATAATATTGTGCGCGAATGTAAAAAAGCTAATCATGTTTTTTTTAATTAAATTCAAAATAAATTTATTATGACACGTGTAAACAAAAAATAATTACCAGTCAGTCCATTTGTTTTGGATGTTAAACATTGGATTAAAAAAAGAAAATTTACATATATATCATATAATTTTTATAAATTTATAAGTCGAACATTTACAATTTAATATTAACACATTGTCCCCTTAGATTAACTTACATTTATAATTATATAAATAGCTAATTATTATTAATATTACCAGTCAGTCCATGTCATAATATCGGTTTATAAAATGCAGTAAACATTTTGAAGCGTTGGGCTGTGAAATTTCTTGAATCGACGAAGAAAAATAGCGACATTTATATAATTTTTTTTTTAATGAATGTGCCTTATTTGCAAGAATTCAAAACTCAGTGAATGGCATCTCTCTCTCTCTCTCTGAAATAATGTGACAGTTATTTTTTATTTTTATTTTTATTTTTTGATGTGAATTGCTATAAAGCAAAGCATTGCCCCTCTCGCAACAATTTATATTATATTTTTTAAATTAATATTTATCAAAGAATAGTATGTTTAATATTTTAATATTTTTGAAGTATTATTCATTTATTTTCTTTTTTTATTTTATTTAAACAAGTTAAACTTAATTCATCAGTTATTTAATAATAAATTAAAACTGAGAATAAATTTAGAGAATATCATGATTATTTTTTTAAAATTAGTCTTAAATTATTGAATTTATTTTAAAATAAATATAATACAAACTTTAATTAACTTTTCATATAATATTATTATAAAATAGATATCTCATTAATCAAACTTGGATAAACACATCACCTAAAGTTTTTTCAATTACATTATCTACTCAATCGCATACGAAGGGAAACTTTTCTCATGCTAAGAAAAAAAAAATTGAGCGATAAAATATGAAGGACATTTACTTGCATACACAAAACTATTTTATATTCATGTTAATTAAACTTTGATCTTTATATAAATAATACTTAAAATTTAATATCATATAAAAATCGCTATTATTAATTTTCTAAAGTAAAAAATATATTTTTTTATGCATAAAAAAATATTATATATAGATGTAAATATTAAAATTTAATTATTAGTTATATTAAAACATAAGAAACTATATGATATATGTGAAACTCTTTTAAAATAATAAAATGACATAGTTTGTTATTAATATTCAAATAACCACAACACTTACAAAAGCTAACAAATGAAGTAAATTAACACAAACGACAGCTACACATACATAAAAAAGAGAATTCAGATTAGAATAAGTTAAAGCAATCAACGTGGTGCATCAGAGGAACCTGTCCGTCTCCCATAAACCCTCCTTGATCAGGATACCGAACGAAAAAGCTCCGGCAGCACACGAGTTCTCTCACGCGCACCACCGCATCAAAACCGCTGATAGGATTTCTGTCGCCCGTGTTTCGTTCGATCAAAGAGTGAAAATATATAGAGATCATCAGTCTGCTATGCGGCGTAGAGGACTCGGCAGAAAGAAAGCCAATGCGTCTGTCGGTTCATCCGATTATCGTACAATACCACAGCCGTGCGGCCGAGATTCTGTATGTTGTAAATGTTTATGGCGTCTGGGATTACCGTTCTGTCTTCTCCAGCGGCTGAGGTGAGGCCGAGGAGGAGGAGGAGGAAGACGGAGAGGAAGGTCAGATGGGTGGAGGATGCCATGGCTTTTGAGACTGGATATAGAGCTGAGTTAGGTGTGTATGGAGGCGGAAATGGCGGATCGTATTTATAGATGGTATAAGGTGTTACATGCAAGCCAGCTGTGCTTTTTGATTCGTCTGGATAGATTGCGTTAAGTTGGTCTATTACTAGGAGAGATTTTTTTTCTGCTAAACAAATACTGTCAAAGAGTTTTCTAATCCCATTTGGGAACCTAAATTCTTTTAATTGATGAGATGCAGGCCATTATGAATTATTAATAATTGAACTTAATTTTAGTACCAAAATTGAATATATATATATATATATATATATATATATATATATATATATATATATCAATAAGATGGAGAGAAACCTCTGGGAATTAACGAGGTCGAGGTCATTCTCAATCCATTTCATCCATCTGGTAAGCTGGACAGCTATTTGGATGAGAATTTAAATAAAATTATAACTACTAAGCCAAAATTTTCATACTTAATATAGAGAAAGATTTCAATATATATATTAGCACTTACGTGCAAAAGTCGCTCATTTAACAGCCATTTGATATTGTATATAAATCGCTCATTAAACAGGTAATTTATTTGCTTTTAAAATTTTTTAAAGAACATTATAACATATAAATTATAATTTTAAGATATTAAGTCTTTGGACTAAGAAAGAGCCTCCCCAAAAACTACTTGAGAAATTATAAACCTAAACAAAAAAAAAAAAAGATTGATAACACTGTAAGAAAAATTTCTCGGGCTTAGGAACCGTTAATTTTCGGTTTTATATAGATTAATCTGTAGATATGATAAATAACATTCAGTAATAATACATTATAAGAGTTTAAAGACTGAATGAATATTCTTCACATGCATCCAAACTTCAATTAAGCAAGTTTATAGATAAACAACATAATTGATCGAAGCATCAAATATTAGATAATATAAGCAAAATAAAGGTTTCAAATATAGTAAAATACAAAAGACAGTTCAACATATAAAAATATCAGAGTAAGCCTACATCTAGAAACTATCGTCTATGATGTTATTTATGCGGAAGCACACCACTACTAAGAGTGAAGTATGCAGGTGCATGTAATGGACTGTCACCCAAATGCCGTTGGCCTTCTAATCCATGTGTTCTCTCAACCCACTCTTTAATATCATGGCCCTGCGTTGGCTGTAGACATGAAAGAGAAGATGTGGCCTGCAATGTATATGAAGTGGCTCCTTATAGAATTTTTGTGTTATGCACATACAACTTTGAAGTTCTTTTGATTCGAAGTAATTGTAATTGAATGTTGTTGCGTATTTATCAACTAATGACTGCAAATTGAAGCTCATTTTTATTTGAAAAATACATGCCTTCAAAGTTCATCTGGAATTTCAAAATCATCTCAGAAAATAGTGCTATCAGACGAACCATCAAAAATAACATATGCATCCCAATATTTTATAATATGACAAATACATACATATTCATTAGTACAAACCATGTCTTCTCATCATCAGATGCGCAAGATGGTACAATGAGTTGCTCATGCGAATGTACATCAGCAGTTATTGCAGTTATATGTAATAACCTTTAATGTAATTAATACTTTTAGAAAAACATAACATTATTGATAGGAAAAATTTCTATAAAAGAATGACTAATAGCGGTTCCAATTCTTTATAACTCTGTTGTATCGCAACTGCTGATGAGAAATTAAAGTCATGCACATAATCAGAAGAAATATTATATTGTATGGCAACAATATTGACTGCAGATGAAGCAATATAACAATGTTTAACTTCTATGTAAAACACCAATATTTCACGAAAAGCTTTATCCAATATAATATCACAGATTTTATCATTGGAAACTATTGATGCTATAATCTCGAGCCGATAGGAAAATGACATATTAGATTGTATCATAGTATAATGTTCTCAAAATTTTTTATTTTAGATCATTCAAATTTGTGAAAAGAGCTAAAAAGGAGCTAAAAAAGAAGCTAAAAAAATCTTTATAGTGGGATGGAGATTGGGAATCTTGGGAAAAAGAAGGTGGGGCCGGCTGGACAATGGATGGACTTTTTCTGGTGCCGGTGTGTCAGCTCGTGGAGGAGAGGGCGGAGTGGGGAAGCGATGTCGAGATGACCACGAGAAAGGGATGTCAGCTCGTGAATTCCTGTGGCGGGGTCGGTGATGTCGACTAGCGGGCGCGGAGATGTTGGCTCGTGGGTTTGGGATGTTGAGTCGCAAGAGAAGGGGAAGAAAGAAGTCCTGACTCCGAACCGGCCAAATAATTTTATGCCTTAAATAAGTCATTCGTTAAACAAATAAATATAATTATTTTAATTTTTTAAAAACATATTTAAACTATTAATTATTATTTAAATGATGCTTATTTAAAAAAAATTACCTCAAGTTTATAGATACAAATAAAATCATGGAGCCACCCATTACTTCATTATTAAATTTAAAATTTATTTATTGATTTTGCAAGCTTTGTTAACGATGACATGATAAGCAAGCAAAAAAAGTGCTTAGTTAGAATTTTTCGTTGTTTTTGAAGACTAAGAACTGATTTTTTATGAAGTAAATTTATATAAAAAAATTTATATTGATTTTTTATTTTTTACTTTACCATAGACAACCGGGAGCTGGAATACAAATGATGGTTCCATCTAGTCTTCTACAAATAATTTTGGAAAATTTATATAAATAACACATAAAAATTATGCATTTGTATATATAATACATGAAGTTTGATATTTACAAAAAATAATATTTTTTTTTCTAGGCATAAGAAGATGTATTTTATTTTTAAAAAAATAATGATGATATTATTTATATATATATACACACATATGCATTTAAAACATTAGACAGTAAACTTCTATAAATAATTTAAGACCCTTTTCTTTTGACAAAATCTATAAAATGCAGAAAATATTTCGAAACATTGGACAGTAAACTTTCTTGAATCGACGAACAAAAAACAGCGACCTTTTATTATTATTTATTTGCAAGAATTCAAAACTCCATGCGTGAAGGGCAACTTCCTCTCTGAAACTATATAAAACAGTTTCTAAAGAATTCGGTTTTCTACTTGTTTCAGTAACGTTCTTTGTATTCTTTTTCACCAGAAATATGCTTTCGAATGGAAAGAGTATAATTTCAGTTGGCTTACGCTAAGAAAAGATGTCAATGAAGAAATGCACTCAACGTCGAAGCATTTGAACAGTCGGCCGAGAGGTTTTCACCTTCTATTGTGGGAGAAAATATTACGTCAGGAGTCCGCACGTAGCTTTACGCAGTCAATAACCATGTACGGTATTTTTTTCCCATTTTAGCGGTTAACGGAGCAGACGGCGAAAGGGATGGCGTATTCACGACGCCGTTTACATTTCCCCTGGTCCGACCCGGCCCGTAAGCGTTGTTGGAATATTCGGGAGGATTTTAAAAGAAATATATAGACAGATTTAGGGTTTATGGTGCAAAACGAGCAAGAAGAAAATAGAAAATCTCATTTCCTTTTACAAAATAATCATGAAGATGGAACATTGAGAAATAGAACTAATTTTGAGGATGTATTAAATAGAAATTCATTGGTAATGTTTCTGCATTTTTTCTTTTGTTAGTGATATTCGTGTGCAGAGAATATACATTCCATTAAAGCAATTTGAATGCTTTTTTGTTGAATTTTTACTTTTTTAGTGTTATTTTATTCGTACTCACCACTCTTTGGAGGTCTGAGTATATAAGGATTTCTTTTCGATATTTTGCCCGTTTCTTGAGATAATGTTTATTACATTACAATGGAAACATTTGATGTTTGGATGATTTCTGGAGTTTTTTTGCATCGTACTCTCACCTCTTTGGAGGGTATAGAGCAAGGGGACTTCTTCCAGGTTTATTTTGCCTACTTTTGATTATATTTACGACATTCCAATGGAAGCATTTGGAGGCTGTTTGGATGGTTTCTGGGGTATTTTCTGCATCAGACTCTTTGGAGGGTCTGAGGCCTTTTTTTCCATTTATTTTGCTTTCTTGAGATTATGTTTAGGGCATTCCAATGGAAGCAATTTGATGGTCTTGGATGATTTTCGGTATTTTTTTGCATGCATTCTCTATACCTCTTTGGAGGGTATAGAGCATTAAGACTCCTTTCTAGTTTATACTTCTTTTGATTATGTGCATTCCAAGCATTGTTTGGATGGTTTTGTAGATTTACTCGCACTTTGGAGGCATGGTATATTTTTCAGTTTATTTTTCTGATTCTTGAGATTATGTTTAGGCATTCAAGCAATTTGATGGTCGCTTGGATGATTTATTTGGGGTATTTTGCATCCACTGCACTTTGGAGGGTATAGAGCATTTAGGGACTTCTTTTCCAGTTTTTTTTCTTTTGATTATGTTCATTATATTCCAATGGAAGCAATTTGATGGCTGTTTGGATGATTTCTGGGCAATTTTTTATATGTATTTTGTAACATATTTTTGTATCTGTTTGGCACGGTCAAAGTCGCGATGGTGATAATGACCAAATTTGGAAACTCCTCACCACTGTTAGAATGAAACGAGGTGTTTACCTATCTTGTATTGCACATCAAATTGGCTTAAGTGTTGACCATACTAGTTATTAAACTCAAAAAATTAAAATCAAAAGATTTTCTATGTGCAAAAGTCGGTCAAGAAGTCCGCCAGTAAATGGCTTAACAAAATTCGAAAGTTGATACAAGAACTAGTTGTCGCCATGATTAGATTCTCTGATTTGGAGGAAATTGATTAAAAATATACGTAAAGTCATAATCATTATTTGGCGACACCTACATCTTCTGATCACACATTAGGATGAAGACATCCATTGAAGACAATGACAGAGGTGGAATTAGAGCATTGATGCATTCTATCTAACTAGGAAGTTGGTAGAGAATATCGGGTTAAAAAGAGATGCTTTCAATTTTATTGAAAGAGAAAAGATCGAGGATGAATGGTGACAAGAATGCATTAATATTGTTTAAAAGGCAAAGACAGAGATGTTTGCATGGGATGTACAAGTTGATGTGGATTGCTTAGTAAGTTTTTTTTGGAGCAATGTCTAGGATAGAATATGATTGTTTTGGGGATGTGATAATTTTTGATACAAGTTATTGACTCAATAAATATAATCTTGTTTGTGCCCTCTTGTTGGAGTGAATCATCACCGGCAAAATATATTATTTGAGTAGCCTTTTTAGAAGAGATAGTCATTGTTCTCATGGCTATTTCTATTCTGATGATGAGACATCCTATAACAATATTCATTGATCAAGATCGTATGGTGAGAGCTATCAAAATTGTATTGCATACATCAGGTTATTTCAAAAAAGCTCCTTCCAAGGTTCATTGCTTAATAAGATAGAAATATTTTATAAATGCATGAGTAAGTGTGACTCGAGAGGAAGAGTTTAAAGAAGCTTTGCCATGCTAGAAGAAATTTGCATGATCATGCTTGTCACGAGCTTTATAAGATTAGATCCAAGTGGTCCACCGCGGACTCATTCTGATGGGCATCTTGTGTCAAACGAGTGAGTCCACCTAACAATGTATGTCACGAATATCTAAACCAACAAGTTTGCGGATTATTTTGGGAAGGTTATGGAGACAAGGAGAATGAACAAAACATGATAGACTTCAATCATTGTTGCCAAATTAAAATTCTAAGTTATGTTTTATACAAGAAAGGTTTACTACTATGTTTGAAGGGAATTTTTGCATGGAGTTGGAGGCAGAACTATGACAAAAGACCATGGAGACAGAAATAGAGAAACTAGAAAAAATGCATCCAAAATATGGACATTGATTTGAGACTACCCTAGAAGTAATTTGTACTTGCAAAAAATTTGAAATGATGGGATTACTTTGTGCCCATCAGATCGAGTTCTTTGTCGAAGATGATATTCTGACAAGTATCTCTGATGGTCTACCGTGAGAGGATATATGATAAGATAAAATTAAGAGCAGATGGAAATGCTCCATTATTTTTGAGAACCATAAGTCGATATGCATATCAAATAAGGACGAGCAATAAGAGAGCAAGGACTATATGCTTGGATCCCTAAAACTATATGATTTCTATAATAAGTGGGAATTCTCCTCCACAGAAAAGAAGAAGAAGAAGTCAACCACAAAATTAAAAGACATCTTAATGGATCCAGCAAGCCAAAGTGTTTCCAACTCAAGGCTTAAGGGATATTGGGAGAGATCCAAGAAAGCCAAGAGTAATTTTCTATATTAGTTTTAGTAAAATATTATGTTAATCTTCAAACCCTTCTACTTTTTTGTTGGGAAACCAAAGATCGATATAGTGTGGTGTGTTTCACAAGTACCACCTTTCTCTGTATGCCGAGTGTTTTCGAGGTACACAATCACACACATGCCGTAAGAAATCATCAACTAATATTATGTTATACATGAATTTAACTTGAGCTCCAATCAATTCATAAGGGTACACTAAGGCTGATGATGATATTATTTCAAAAATATTTTGATGCATGAAGTTTTGTGTTCTTTATGCATACAATCTTTTTAGAATGCTTTAGAGTCCCAAAGATGACTCTCTTTAGCTTCAGACACCAAGATGTTTAGACTATATTTAGCTAGGATTTTCTCACTAGACTATTTGTAGCTCTTAAGCAATATGAGTTAATCCCCACGAGGACCTTGTAATCATCAGGAATAAATATGTGCAATAAATATTTTGCATCGCACTCTGAGGTACATCATATTGCCTTTTCTAGTTTATTTTGCTTCTAGAAAATAATGTTCATTACATTCTAGTTCGCAATTTGAAAGCTATTTGGATGATTTATTTTTTTCATCATATATTTCTTCTTTGGAGGGTGATAATTGAGTCCTTTTTCAGTTTATTTTTTCTTGAGATTATAAAGGCATCCAATGCAATTGAGCTTGGATGATTTACGGGTGTTTTGTTTCATCTACTCTATCCTCTTTGGAGGAGCATTAACTTTTTTCAGTTTATTTTACTGCTTTCTTGAGATAATATTCATGACATTATAATGAAAATAATCTAGGAGCTGCTTGGATGGTTTGGAAGGGTATTTTATATTTGTACTCTATACTCTCTCCGAGATGATCATTTATGGCCTTTTATTATTTTGATTCTAGAGATAATATTCATTACATTACAATGGAAGCAATTTGAGCTTTGGATGGTTTTAGTATTTTGCATTGTACTCTGTTCTTTTGGGTACAAATCATTTATGTCCTTTTTCCATTTATTTTATTTATGAGATTATGTAGGCATTCCAATGGAAGTAATTTGATGGTTGGATGGTTTATTTGGGGTATTTTGCATCGTACTCTCCTACCTTTGGTATAGCATTTGGACTTCTTTTTCATTTTATTTTGCCTAATTATTGAGATTATATTTGTCATTCCAATGGAAGCAATTTGATCGCTTGATTTTTGGAGTTTTTTGCATTAGTACTTCTCTTTGGAGGCTCATTTATTTCTTTTAGTTTCTTTTTATGATGTTCATTACATTACATGGAAGCAATTTGAAAGCTTTGGATGGTTTCTGGGTATTTTGCATCTTTGTATCTCTTTGAGGGTACAGATGACTTTTTCAGTTTATTTTGCCTGCTTAAGATTATGTTTGCACCTAATGGAAGTAATTTGATGGTCGCGATGATTATTTTTTTTGCATCTCGTACTCTTTGGAGGGCAGAGCATTTAGGACTTTTTTTCCAGATTTTATTTCTTTCATTTCATTCAATGCAATGAAAGATGTTTGGATGATTGGGGTATTTTGCATCTACTCTACCTCTTTGGAGTGAGCATTTAGACTCTTTTTTCAGTTTATTTTGCTTTCTTGAGATAATGTTTATTACTCCAATGGAAGCAATTTGATGGTCTTGGATGATTTTGGGTATTTTGCATCAGACTCTCATACCTCTTTGGAGTATGAGCATTTAGGACTTTTTCTAGTTTTTTTGTTTTGATGATGTTCATTATATTACAATGGAAGCAATTTAAAAGCTGTTTGGATGATTTCTAGGGAGTATTTTATATATGTACTCTCTGTACCTCTCCTGAGGGTACAGATTATTTATGACCTTTTTTCTAGTTTATTTTGCCTAATTCTGGAGATAATGTTCATTACATTACAATGGAAGCAATTTGTTTTGGATGATTTGGGGTATTTTATATCAGATTTCTCTACCTCTTTGGAGGGTACAATCATTTTTCATTTTTTCCTTTATTTTGTTTATTGAGATTATATTTAGGCATTCTAATGGAAGCAATTTGATTATGGATTTATTTGGGGTTGTATTCTCCGTATCTTTGAGGGTACAGAGCATTTAGGGACTTCTTTTTAGTTTATTTTGCCTACTTTTCGAGATTATGTTCATTATATTCCAAATGGATGTATTTGATGGAGATGATTTACGGTGTTTTTGATTTGTACTCTCTCTTTGGAGGTACAGAGCATTTTGGACTCAAGTTTATTTTGCCTATTTCTGAGATTATGTATTCCAATGGAAGCAATTTGATGGCTACTTGGATGATTTTTGGGTATTTTTTGCATCTATACTCTCTCTACCTCTTTGGAGGGTACAAATCATTTATGGACTATCTAGTCCAAAAATTTAGTTGGAAAATTTAATCTCATAATATGGTGATAAATTTAAAAAAGCCTTAATCTATATTTACACTATTCAAGAATTGAAAATAATTATTATATAATTAAATGTTTATCTCTTTGGACAAGACACAAAGTTATAATGTAATTAAATTTTTCATATTGCAATGAGACAAAAAAATATTATTTTTTTATAATAGATTAACTTATTTTGTTTTGTTTCAAAATAAATAGACAAGTCACCGATAAGGTTCAAGTTAATATTGAACTTCATTTCAATTTAAGCATACAAAGAATACATATGAGTTAAATTTTTTTAACCGCTTACAAATAAAAAAAAATAGCTAACAACAATCATAATCATATTTAATACATATGAGTTAAAATTAAAATGAAATATCATGATTTTACAATCAAAATTTACTTACACCAACCACAATAATTTTACAATGAAACTTTAAAAAAAAGATGAAAATATGATTGCTGGAGTAAAATATCATCCCAGAGTAAAATATCAGCAAAATCAAACTATATGAAATGAGAGAAAAGAAGTTACAAAAAGCAGAGTAAAATATCATCCCAGATCCATAAACGATCCATTCACTTCAACAAAATAGCTAAGTCTTGAAGCCACCAAGCGATGCATTATACAAAATCATATCTAAATCTATTTCTCAATTTGGATTTTTAAGTCCCAAACAAAATATAAGCGAACTTCGATAAAATATATTCATCTTCTTTGGCCAATCACGGTGGTCTACCAGTCCACTTGGAGGTTTCTTGATTCTTTGCCTCCATGTATTTGGAGACAAACATTCATGATCGACCTTATTTTCTTGGTACTATCCACTCACCATTTCAATTGGCCATTTTGGGATGCTTCAAAAGGCGGCGACATCTTCAAGTAATTTGATCGAATAGCGAACATAATCTCACAAGTTGGAAAAAAATAGTTAAGAGGAACCAAATTTGAAAAGCTATTCTTGATCTCGGGAAGAATGCTCTTATGGGTTGGTTTGGGTAATGAGTCATAAAAATACCAGCCCACGACTATGCAACAGAGTGTCAGTCTTGATTATCTATAGCGGAGATTAACTCAACCCTCGACACTGCTTGTCGGATGACATGTTGGATAAACATTTTGCTTTTTTTAGTCTTTTGTACACAGCATAACTCTGCGAAAAGAAACGATTATAGATTATAGCTTTTATCTAAACAAACAAGAATTAAATCTTAATACCCAACATTCCTACGGGGTAACATACCCAATGCAAGAATGAAATGTATAAATAGGGGATATACAGCCCCGGACAGAGCGAATACTTCTCGGCCAGCAAGAATGCGAAGGCATCGAATGTGATCGAGAGATATTGATCTGTCGACTCATCGATCACGCCGTGCAATAATGATATTCCCAACCCGAATCTTGTATCACCCAAGTGATAAATATTTTAAAGTGATCTTAATTAAGCGAATAGGTTATTTTATGTATGAAGGAGCTGATTGAGGATTGACTTACTTGTCCTCGAATCGGGAGCATGACGTGTCAATAAGATCGAGCATCGGCTTAGGAAAAATAGCTCTGGATCAACAACATGAAGTGCCTCGATGGGCGAGAATTACGATGATGAAAGTTAGTGATGAAGAGGTAGATTCACTATGAATTAAGGATCGATCTCTTGAGTATTTTTATACCTCCGATTGATGCTCCTCCACCGATATCGATACGTGTGTCGACCTTTTGGCTCATCTTTGCGAACCTATAAAAATATTTAGTGAAATCTATTTCTATTATCTCAAATTTAAAAGAAAGTAACTTAATACCTCTACTGTTGGCTTCTCATCTTGAGTGGAGGCCACCACATCACTTATTCTTGCTCGTGACTTTCTGTAAGTGTGTGTGAAGGGGGAACTAATAGCTTTCCTCTTTCTTATCTGCCGAGCTTTCACACCACGCTCAATGCGATTAGGTTTGGAGCATCGTCATGTGTAGTGGAGCCTCCACAGAACTTTCCTATTCAATTCCACATGGGCTTCCCCTTGGAGTATCCAACTCCATAGTGGAAGCTCATGGTAGCCTCCATAGAGCTTCCTCTACGGTACCCTCCTCAGGGGCTTTCCAAGTGGTAGCCTCCAGGGGTACCCTCCATAGGGGAAGCTCCTGTGGTAGCCTCCTCTAGAGTTTCCCTGTGGTGACCCCCACAGGAACCTCCCACACTTGGGGTGGTAGGACCCATTGTGGCAGAACTTCCTCGATAGCGACCATGAAATCAAGCCCATCCATCCTCTCTCATTGTTGCATGAAAGATGATCTGTATCTTTCAAGTCCAACACGCAAGTATCCTCTCCAGTAAAGTCATTGTGGGGTAGTAGTGGTAGAGTAGATACACTGACGGGAGAATATCGAGGAGAGACATATGGAGACTTGGTGGGGCTGCTTGGACTTAAAATGGGGTTTATCGGGCTCGACATGTGTAGATTCTTGGCGGGGGACCTTGTGAAGAGCAGTTCTCCTCTTCTAATATGTCCCGAATGAAAGCGGACACGTGATAAAGAAAATGTGAAGACATACAACATAAATAAAGACATTCTTATATGAACTAAGTGATATTATTATATGTCACTGGTGTCCTCCCAAACCTGAAAGCATTATTTGGAAACTCTATTTTTGCCCATCGACATCGTGGCTTTCGGATGGAAATAAGACTTATGATGCTTATGTGCTCGTAGCCCATATCTAATGAATATTTTAAATAGTAAACTTCAACACATTAAATTACACATTCACGGAGATATAGAACATACCATCAGGAAAGAGTGACAAAGCCACTCGTATGGCAGGTGCCCTCTGTACAATCTTTGATGTAACATCAAATTGGGAAAGAAAGTCCCAATGGCTCGCGGTTGTATTTAGTAAATCTATCTATGTCATCAGCGTAGGCAATCAATTTCGATGCCACCTTGTAATTGTGATATATAAAAAATAGATTTAATAGCAGAAAATATATGTACAACTGCACAAGCGTACTTTCTGAGCGCAAACCATGAATTCTCAAGTTGATTCTTGTAGTCGATGAAGCTATGCGATGCGGGATTTACGCCATAAGACCTTCTCCCCTCTTTGGCATCCTATCATCCGAACTTCATGGGGTGAAAGGAATGCCGCCCAAGAAAGCTTGCTTTTCTATGTCCCAAGCGGGATCGATGTAATGGCGGCGAGTCTTGCTTAATTTCATGAGTTTGAATTGATGGAGATGAAGCCTCTTTAAAATGTCGGTGGCTTCGGTAAGCGTCTTTAATATTATCGAACAGTTCTTACGATTGGTAGGCACGCATCTGAAGTTATCCTTTTCCCACATGGTAAACTTCAAAAGAAAAGTCGATAGGTAATGAGTGATGCAAATCACCCATCAAAAACGAGCAACTTCATTGTTCATGATCGTACCCTCAAGAGGTATGCAAAGATGCAAATACCCAGAAACCATCCAACCAATTGCTTCCATTGGAATGCCTAAACATAATCTCAAAAGGCAAAATAAAGCGGAAAAAAAAAGGCCATAAATGCTCTGTACCCTCGAAAGTGCAGGAGATCTGAAAATACCCCAAAAAAAACCATCCAAATAGCCTCCAAATGCTTCCATTTGGAATGCCCTAAACATAATCAAAAGTAGGCAAAATAAAGCGGCAAAGTTGTACTCTCAGAGAGTAGATGAATCTACAAAAAACCATCCATCAAATTGCTTCCATTATAATGTAATGAACATTATCTCAAACAATATAAGGAAAAGAAGTCCTATATACGTACCCTCAGAGGTACAAGTGAATGTAAAATATCCCAATAAACCATCCAAGCGACCATCAAATTATTTCCATTGGAATGCCATAATCTCAATAAGCAGGCAAAATAAAGCGGAAAAAAGACATAAATGATCTGTACCCTCAAAAGGTCTGAGAATGCAAAATATCCTAAAACCATCCAAGCGACTCAAATTGCTTCCATTGTAATGTAATGAACATTATCTCAAGAATGCAAAATAAACTAAAAAAAGCCATAAATGATCTACCTCAAGAGATACAAAATCTGATGTAAAATACCCCCAAACCATCCAAGCGACTCCAAATTGCTTCCATTGTAATGTAATGAACATTATCTCAGAATAGGCAAAATAAAGCAAAAAAAAAGAAGTCAATGATGTACCTCAAAGTACAAAGTCTGAGCAAAATACCCAATAAACCTTCCAAGCGACCATCAAATTGCTTCCATTTGCCTAAACATAATCTCAAAATAGGCAAAATAAATTGGAAAAAAAAATGACATAAATGATCGTACCCTCAAGTGCAGGGAGAATACAATCTGAAATATCTCAAAACCATCAAATTCAAATTATTTATTAATGAACATTATCTAGAATTAGGCAAAATAAAGCGGAAAAAAATAAATGATCACCCTCGGGAGAAGAGTATGATCAATACCCCAAACCATCCAAGCTCAAATTGCTTCCATTGTAATGTAAAACATTATCTCAGAAATAGGCAAAATAAAGGAAAAAGTCATAAAATGCGTACCCTCAGGAGAGTCTGATCTGATAAACAAAATCATCAGACCATCAATGCTTCCATTGGAATAATCATAATCAAAGAAGTAGGCAAAATAAATGGAAAAGAGTCAAATGCTGTACCCTCAAAGAGGTCTGAGAATAAAAATATAAAATAAACCATCCAAGCGATATGCTTCCATTGGAATGCTAAACATAATCTCAATAAGCAGGCAAAATAAACTAGAAAAAAGGACATATGATATGTCTCCAAAAGGTACATGAGTCTGAGATAAAAAATACCAAAACCATCTACCATCAAATTGCTTCCATTGGAATGCCAAACATAATCTCGAAAGCAGGCAAAATAAAGAAAAAAAGGCCTAAATGATCTGTATAGAGGTATAGAGTCTGGTAAAATACCCCGAAAATCAAGCGACCTCAAATGCTTCCATTGGAATGCCAAACATAATCTCAAAAGAAGTAGGCAAAATAAAGCGAAAAAGTCATGATGCGTACCCTCAAAGGAGAATCTGAGATGCAAAAAACACCAAATTATCCAAGCGACCAATTACTTTCATTATAATGTAATGAACATTATCTCAAAAAGCAAATATAAAAAAATGTTAAATGATCACCCTCGAGATGCAATCTGATACAAAATACACCATCAAATAGCTTTATATTGCTTCCATTGGAATGCCTTAAATATAATCTCAAGAAGAAGGTAAGATAAATTGAAAAAAAGTAGGCATAAATGATTATCGAGGTGGAGTCTGTAAAAACCTTTGAAATCATCCGCGACCTCAAATTGCTTACATTTGAATGTAATGACATAATCTCAAATATGCTAAAGCTGAAAAAAAAGCTAAATGCTATGTACCCTCGAGAGGTATAGAGTATAGATACAAATAACATATAAAAATAACCAATCTTTCAGTGAAGAGCAGTAAACCTAAATTCATTCAAGTTAGAATATATCTCATGTAGTCACCTGATACCTCAATTTTGATTTCTTATATCAGCGGCGAAGAAATACATCTTTCGAGCTAGGCGAGAAAAATCCGGTCGAAAAGAAAACTAACTATTACGTGGAGAATGTCGACAGTATCATGTTCTTCTTCTCCCGATTTTTTTGAGACATGGTAGGGTCGGGCGAATCTCGGCATCGTGAATATACCATCCCTTTACCGCATTATATCTTGCTCATTACTAAAATGGGGAAAAAATCACGCGCGTGGGGATTGAGTCCATGCGTAAATACGTCGACTCGAATAATATTTTCTCCATTGTGGAGTTGAGTTGTCACGTGCATGGGTATACTCAAAAGTACCTATTTGTTCATAAATATATTTTTTGTATTTTATTTATTTATATTGATTAAATTTGAGTAAAATTTGAAAAGTTATTATACAACAATATGATAAGCACTTGCATTTAAGGGAGGATAAATTTATATGAATCCTTCATCTCCATTGTGTCTTTATATGTCAAATTAAAAGTTATTATAAATAAATAAATTTAAATATGGATTCATAATAATTTATGTTCCCGAGCATCCTCATTTAGTATTTATTAAATTGTTAATCAATAATATGATATAATGATTTATTAATGATTTGATTTTTTTGGTGATTTATGTTATGCTATTATATTAAATTTTTAATAATTTATGTGCATAAATTTTTTTATGTCATCAGATATATGTATGACAAAATATCAAATAAATAATAGATTTAATTACCTTTTTATTGGCTTATAAATTTCAACAAATAAATTTAATTAATGAATTATGTCAATTGTTATTAAAGTTTATAAATATAATTACATCTAAAAATTTAATTATGCTTAAATTATTTGCATTAGATATAAAATTTATTAGGCTTGATCAAAGTTTAATTTTGATTTGAATGCAATAAACAAATTAATAAAAATGATTTTAGATTTTAAAATTTAGATTATATTCAAACTCTATTTAAATTTAATAAAATAAATAAATAGATAATCTTGATCAATATAACACTTTAGGGGTTTAACGAGAACATTTTCTCAAAACCTTTGATATTTAAATGTAGGGGTAGCCTAGGCGGTTAAAAAAATTGAACTGAACCGATGTTAATTGGTCGGTTTGGTTTGGTTTTTATGTTTATTATTTGGTTTTTGGATGAAATTATGGGTTAGTGCAGTTTTATGATTTTTGGTTCGGTTTTACTTTAATAAATTTTTTAGTTTATAAGGTAAATTATTTCTTACATAGGGCCGGTTCCTCTCAGTCTGAGTCCGAGGCTTGCTTGAGTCGATTTAGATGCCAGTTGAGTTTGAGTGTGGCCTTTCATTCCTCGACTCCTCGATGGTAGATCGATGCCATACACTTCTTGAATGGAGAGTCTTGACTCGATTAGATAAGGCATTGGCATGATTCGATTCGATCTTTGATCTTTGACTTCGTCACTTTCCTATTTGGCTACTCCTTCCTTTTTATTTTTTGCCATAGCGGATAACTATATAGGTTCGTGACTTATGTCTTCACTCTTCACTTTCACCTTCACATCCTGATTTCAATTTAAGTCTCTTTGAGTCTTTGAGAGGTAGACAACTGTAGATAAGAACCAAATCACCATTATCTCAACTCTCTCTCTCTCTCTACCCTTCCTTTGTGGTTGTTGATGGTTTGAATCATATAGAGCCTGTGCAGGATCTGGTCAGGACTTATGGCTTAAAGTAGGAATTACTGATCTTCACATGACATTATCACGTATGTATGTTCTTGCGACTTAAGTTATTCCATTGGTTTTATCTTTGTTGTCGTTGAGACGTTGACATGTTGATTGTCTTCCCCTGACCGCTTTTTATTCATTTCATCAGCCAGCCGTGGTTTGTCAGTTTTGAATTTCAATTGTAGGGGTGTCCATGAATTTATTTCAGACAATTAGATTTCACTGATATTATGTTATGCAGCTTATGCTATCTAACTATTTAGGGTTTAGGGCTTTATGCTATCTATCTTGTTCCTCTTGGAAGACTTTCTTTATGGTATGTATTATGTTCTCATGTTATGCCTACTGCATGCCATTACTTAAGCCATTTTTAAGCTTTTATCTACCACACACCCAGTAAACTATTTTGGCCGTGAATATTGCCCGCTTTAATTTGTTAAGAATGCCTTTACTCTGTTGGAGTGTTGGGTTTCTCTATTGCTTTTAGTGCCTGAAGTATGAACATGCTAACATGGAATTACATTCCTTTAGTCTTTACTCTTTACTCTATTTGATCAAAATGATATGAGTATACATTCAATTTTCGTTTATACTTTATAAGGAAGATAGTAGTCATGACAATTGATAATCTCAATGTAAAGAAGTTCTTTGTCTACTTCAAAATTGGAAAATGGATGGTGATCCAAATGTGAGAATGGCTTCCAAAATGATGACAAAATTTTCTAAATATTGGGGTGCCAAAAAATGAATTTGAATATATATCTTGTGTTGTTTTAGATCCCCGCTTCAAGCTTATATGTAGAGTTTGTTATGGATATGTATGGAGATGGTGTTGCTCTAGCACAACTTATTAGGTCATCATGCTATGATATGTTTCATGATTACAAAATAAAAGTTCTTGGTGAAAGCCAAATAGAAGTGGTCTCCATGAGAAACCAAATTTTTCTGAAGGGTCTAGTGTTTTACAACTGCAATCTTCTAGGACAAGATATTCAATGATAGAGAAATTCAAAAGATCCAATTTTGGCAAGGATGATGTAGATAACAAATCAGATCTAGATAAGTATTTGAGGAGTCCAAGTGAATCGCTTGATATTTTAAATTGGTGGAAGGTTAATGCACAAGATTTCTATTCTCTCATACATGGCTCGTGATGTTTTAGTTGTTCCAATTTCAACTGCTTAG
Organism: Cymbidium sinense; assembly: GCA_021442155.1. NCBI lineage: Eukaryota > Viridiplantae > Streptophyta > Magnoliopsida > Asparagales > Orchidaceae > Cymbidium > Cymbidium sinense. Next base: position 102,816 of record JAKCPB010000903.1, read on the forward strand.
AATCAATTTCGTATGGTGATTCTTGATGCATTTAGAAGTTCATTATCCCCAAAGATTGCACAAGCTCTAATATGTGCAGGATTGGATGCGAGCAAAAATTGTAAATCCAAAAATGTGGAAGAAAATAATGAATTGACAAGTTTGATGAAGGTATTTTTTATGCTTAAATTTAAAATTTATTTTTTTAATCGTAATTAGAAATTTAGAATAATTAATGATTCATTTGTTTTACAGATTTAGCAAAATTAACAAGTGAAACACAAACTTCTTGGCTTGGGTTATGATGAGGATTGCGGAATGCTGATTCCAATATGGGATATAGTCTTAAAGACTTTCAGATTTCAAATTTCATTGGTCTAATGGTCTTCCTTTCAGTTTATCTTATGTTGCTATTTTTTTTGCTTACATCTCTTATATATTGTTGTTGGATTGTAATTTTGGTTTGGTTGTTTGTTTTATCTTAAGGTTTTCAATACAAATAGACTTTTTTTAGGGTTTAGGGGCAATGATAACAATGATGAAATGATCAATGTATACATGTTGGGTGACTTTTTTTTGGTGTTATTGCCCTCTTAAGTCTTAAAGGCTTAGATGGCAATTTTCAAAATTATTGATGCCCTGTATGTATATATGGTGATCATATTTTTCAGATATTACACTTGAATCTTGATAATAAAAGATATTTTTATAGCTGAGCTTGAGCCCCAAAATCCAAATTACAAATATACGTAAGTATATATTATTTATTCTTGTAGACTATTGGGAACAGGATGTTGGATGACACTAAATATTTGTAATCCTTTTCTTGATCAAATAGAGAGTAGGTGATGGGTTTAGGTTAATTGAAAGAAGCTGATGGCATCCTTTTCTCTACCTATTTGTATTGTTGGTGCTTTGAATTGAATTGGTTTGTCTTTTAGACTTTACAAATCTTCCTTCGGCTTTCACGGTGGTGAGTGGATCTTTCATTCCTCACTGATCTTTTTTTGTTTGGTTGTGATTGGTCTAATCTATATTGTTGGTTACTTGGCTATGCTATTGTATATTTGTATTAGCTATTGTTGGTGCTTTGGAATTGGCTTTGTCTAGACTTTTTACTTCCTCACGCTTGGTGGGTGGCTCTTTCAACCTTCTTTGTCTTCGGTGGTGGATGTTTGATTGGTCCAAAATCTAAATTGTTGGTTACTTGGTTTAGTGGATGTTGGCTAGTGTATGTATTTGGTGCTTTGGAATTGGCTTGTCTTTAAACTTTACAAATCTTCCTTGTTAATTCTGGTGGTCTCTATCATTCTTTTAGTTTCTCTACATGGGCTATGTATATCTTCTGGTGTGTTTTTGATTGTACTATGCATTTATTGGTTATTTATTGTTATGTATTGTATGTATTATTGCTGCTATGCTTTGGAGTTTGGAATTGGTTTCTAAGTTGTCTTTTTAATTCTTCCTTTCCTTCTCTGGTGGCTTATCATCCGACCTTGATATCTTCTTATTTTATTGGTGGTTGGGTGTTTGTGATTGATCTGCTATGGTTTTTATTTCAATTTAGTGGTTTGTTGGCCTCATCGGCCGATTGTTTTGTCCGCTATCGGTTGGAAGCCTTTGAGCTACTTGTTTTCCAACCTTTGGGACCGACCACCAACCCTGACTTACAACACTTGGCACTTGCCCATCTTGGCTAGTTCATTCGCTCATTTTTGAACAGTGAACACTAATTGCTTAAAATTTTTTCTTTTCATGAATTCTATAGAGGTTGTCTATGAATGCTTGAAGGAACAGAATACAAAGATGGAGATAAAGATATTATTTTACATGAACAACCTAGGAAGTGGCCCAACACTTGATTTGGCATGCATCGCTAAACATAAGGGTCTCCTGGTGCATAGTCTATCCTTGGATTCTTTTGTGCTCAATAAAATTGAATTATGTTGTATTTTTTTTCTCTTTCTTTATTAATTGTTTATAATTTTTATTTGTACATTAAATTATTTCAATATGAAAAACTATTTACATTGTATATTAAATTGTATCAATATGTATACAGTTAGTTTAGTAACTTTAGTTAATAAAATTTCTCCATTATTTGTTTGTTAACTTTAAAATCTTTTTTTTTTAATTTGATGTAATTCAGTTTAGGGAAAATCGAATCGAATAAACCAAAATCTAATTCGGTTTATTCGGTTCGATACTATTACTTTGGTTGATTTTTTCAAAATAACGGTTTGGTTTATTTGGTTTCACCAAAATCCCAACCGAATAAACCAAACCACCGAATGCTCACCCCTATTTAAATGTTCTATCATTAATGTGTAGATCGATTAATGATATTTTTATTTACGATAAAAATTATATTAAAATATTCTGATGGAATGTTTATTTAATTTGTAAGATAAAATGCAAAAATTATAAAATAAATGTTAAATTTTAGAATATAATATTATACCCAATTCTCAAAGAGTATAACAAAAGCTCATCATGTATTTTTTTTATTAAATTCTAATTAAACGAAAAGATTATTAGTTAGCCCATTTCTTTGCTATTAGCCATTGGGTTGAAATAAAAAGGATTTCCATACATATCACAAAATTCTTATATATTTACATATCTAACATATAAAATTAGATATTTATTTATCTACGACTTTCATATTCTTAACAAGGTGCATTTCATTTTTAAAAAGAGAGTAATGATAATATTTTTAATGATATTTTAGATTTACATACATACATCGAGGTGCTTTTATATATATATATATATATATATATATATATATATATATATATATATATATATATATATATATATATATATATATATATATATAATGGCTCCAAAAAAATTCACCCACTTCTCGACAAATATTGAATTGAAGAGAGTGATTTAAGGTGTTAGTATAATTTTCGAAGATGTAATAGTAGAGCAAGACATTACATGAGATTTCACCCTCATTTTGTGAGAAATTTAGATCGGTTCGTGTTTCTTATAAAGCAAGCCTATAATTAATTATCCCTCTGAGAGAGAGAACTTTGATTAATGCTAGTGTTAGATCACTTAATGCGTAGATAAGAAAGTATGTGGAGTTTTATAATTTGGATTATGAAATTCATCATTTCAACTTAAATCGGATGGTTGGGATAATGATGACGTTCTCGATCTAGATCCCATGGTTCCGTCATCCCGGGTCATCGCAGTCCCTAGTCTACTTAGTCAGAGGAGTTAGTCACCCAACGAGAAGGATCCTTATCGAACATGAATTACGCCGTCAAGAAATCCTTGTAGACTTAGGGTGGTGTTTTATCTAAGGAGAGATTAAGTCTACCTTACCGATGAGGCAATTTTCCTATCAAGTATACCCTATAATTCACAACTTAAAGGGAGCCATTGGGGAGCATATGGGCTACGGTCGTCATCGTAATATAATGGAGTCGACCGCCAAACCCAATCGAGGACTCGTGTAATCTTCATCATCTGTGGAAGGCTACGCCAAGCCACATGTCGAGGACACGAGCCATGCCCATGCATGAGATTGAGAGTGAATATAGCAGACACTTGATTTGACATTGGCTCCTTTGTGAGCTAGAGTTTTCTTAATTTGTCATCCCCGAGAAATAGTTGCGGAAGGTGGATAGGTTGAGTTTGATTTAAGTTTTTAAAGATAGAATTCTATTTAAATAATTTCAAATTACTACTTAATTTGATTTGAAAAATTGATTAATTTGAATATATTTAAGAGCTATAGATCTTGTCAACTCTATTTAGTTGCTAATAGAGGATTAGATCTACTATCACTTGATAGAATCAGTTTCTCAAATATTTTATTGATTTAAAAATCTTATTATAGATTTTTAGGTTTGGTTAACTCAACATAAGACTAAACAGAGCAAGCAATTGCAAAGATCCTTAAACACTTTAATTAAAGCATTTAGTAGTGTGGGGCCAGGGTGTATAGTAATTTTGGTAATTTTATGTTTGAATTATGAGATTGATTTTGTATTTTTATTTTTATTCCAATTATTGCATGCTTTGATATTAAAATTTTCACTTGAAATCTCTATGTTCAAGCACATGCAGACGCTTATAGCTTAGCTAATTTCATCTAATTAATAAAATTATTGATTTTGAAAATCATAATTAGGATAAAATTCCTTAATTTTTGGTTGAAATAAGCCCTATGATTCTGCTTGTGCAAAGAGTTGCGATTCATAGAAGAATTTTGATTTAGATTATGGTTTAAAACATTGTTTACACTTAATTTACTTGTTGAGTTTTTGCAATTCTCCCAACTTGATTATATTCAATTTAAATCACTTTTGATAAATTATGTCGATTTCAGTGTTTATTACTTTAGCCCTACTCATGCTTATTAGCTAGCATAATAATCACATTCACATTCATATAAGAGTTAGTAAACCCAATTTGGATTCATCTTTAGACTTTAAGTTTATTGCAAGTTTGTTATGAGTTTAGTATTAGTCCCCCAAATTCTAATTAAAGCTTGTATAATTTTGAGTAATTTACAAGAAAAGCGAACTCACTTTATCGCTTCAATTTAAGTCATAGAGAATTGCAATTAGAGTTTGTGAGTTTAATATTAGCCTCCCCAAATTTTATTTGTATTTAAAATGAGTGTTCCATTCTTTCCAAAATTTTCTTTAAAGGCTCCCCCTATTTCTCTTTGATTTAACATTTATCTTCATATTTATCATATATTTTTTTATTTGACTTAAGTGTAGGTAATTTCAAATTGAATTTGTTTAAGTCCTGAATTTTAATCTAAATTTGGCCTCACGCCATCCCCATGTATGCATCGAGTATTTTGGCTTTACTCGATGCCTCCCTGAAGGAAAGTGCTCATGACACCATAGCCAGTTTTTCATCTCATCGTGCCCTCTTGAGCAAGGCGAGGCCTTCAAACTAGAAAGAAAATAAATGCAATATATATTCATTCCCCCACTTTTTTTTTTAAGTTTAGAAATTGGACAAAATTTCGGCAATATTTCATCTAGGGGAGCGACATCAAATGGATGCTGGCTTACTCAGTACACCCTCTTGAGCATGAAGTGTCTTCATAATACAAGATTTTTTCATCTCATCGCACCCTCATGAGCACGACGAGGCCTTCAAACTTACAAAGAAACACAAACATATATATATATATATATCCACATTTACAGACCCCACATATTCTGACTCATTTTTTAGCGCGTTACAATGCTCGATAAAGGAACAAGGTTGGGTATACAATTGGGATTGTAATGCAAGGAGTGCGATGCCAAAAATCGAAGAAGAATTCACCTCTTGATGATATTCTTCCTCGGTTTGCAACAAAGTGAGGAATTGGAAAGGTGATGTAATGCAACCTGAACGAAAAAGAAGAATTCACCTCGATGATGTTCTTCTCCGTTGAGGTAAAATTGGGATAAAGCTAGAGTGTGACACCAAAAAAATTGAAAGAAGAATTTGCCTCTGACGATGTTCTTCCCTCGGCAAAATTGGAAGAGGTTATGGGTGGAAGGAATGTGAAGAATGGTTTTGACTTATGAGTGGACATATGAGGAAGGGCCATGGGATGTCGAAGGGACAACGGCAAAAGAAGAGTGATGGTGGGCTGAGGGGGAATAGAGGGAGTAGATGGGACGCATGAGAGCGGGACAAGTGAGAGCGGGGGGTCGATGAAAGAGGGAGCAGATGAGGATGGAGCATGGAAAAGGCTGACTGGGTTTAGCATGAGAGGTCGGAAGGATAGTTGGTGGACGCGGAAGCATGGAGGCCGAGAGGTGAAGCGCGTGAGGGACAATGAGCGGACATTGGCTCGGGTCTGCCATGAGATGCAGAACAAAGGAAATGAGGGGAGAGATTACCTGCGTGGAATGAGGAGAAGACGGAACGTGGAATGGAGGAAAGAGTGGAGTGAACCATTTTTTCTCTTTTGAACCACCAAACCAAAATGAAATTGAGCATGGGGAGGGTAATTTAGGGATTTTAAATAAATTTTAAATTGAAGGGTTTTAATGTAGATTTTACAGGTAAATGATATATATATATATATATATATATATATATATATATATATATAAGATAATTTTGATATTAACGCAATGGCGATTTAATGGGCCATTTGATTTATGTCGGCATCAACTTGGATCAATTTCACCAAAATGCACGCGTCGCCAACTTTCAATGAACTTATCCAATTGTGAGAATAGTCTTATTTGATAGATTTTAAAGTTTTGAAGCTAACCGCACAATCAATTTTGCGAACGAAGATCATTTGAATCGGTGCCTCTTGACTTATATGTATGCATATAGAGCTTGATTGTTGATCATGGATATGAAATATTTATTTTCTTGACATTCAATGATGGAAAAGTCCGCTCATCATAGGTCATTTGAGTTAATTTTGGTGATGTCATATGCATATTATTTGATTTCCGTCTTTTGATTATTTAACATTTGCACAAACTTATCCAAATTGAGCGCAGATAGTCTCAGTTGATAGATTTCAATGTTTCAAAGCTAACGGTGCAATTAATTTAGCAAACGAGAGTCATTTAGCTTACATCGGTGCCTCCTGACTTTGATATGCATGAAAACATGTTGATGACTCGAGCTCTTGATAAGTTGATCATTAAGTTATGCAATATTTATATCCTAACCAATTTTGAAATTTTGAATGCGATGTTGAAGTTCGTTCATCAATCGGAGGTCATTTGATTTTGGGGCGACCATATTTCACCGATTTGTGCCGCTCCATTATTCATCATTTGCACAGACTCTTTTGAATTAAGCATGAATAGTCTCATTTGATAGTTTTTGATGTTTTGAAGCTAACGACATGATCAATTTTATGAACGATCGTTGGTCATATCAGCTTCACTCTAATATATTGTCGAACATTGATAGCTCGGCTTAATCAATTGCTCGTTAGATTTTACAATATTTATATTTTGATCAATTTTGACGTTCTGAACAAAACAACAAAGTCCGTTCACCGATCAGAGGTTATTTTGACCATTTTCAGTGGCATCCAGTGCATTTTGAGCCCCGATTTACGTGCTGTCACTTTGAAGTCCATCAAATTAAACTTGTGGACTTGACTTGACTTATGACACATATGTGGAGGTCAACAAATGCCCCCCAATAAATGTGATTTGCACATAGAGTGAGTCATATTTGTTAAAAATTGATTGACCTTTTGGGCTGGCCATTGAACTTGGATCATTTCAGCTTTGATTGCAATAAATTACTTTTTGATAGATTTGCCATTAATATGCTTATTCGTGATATGCTAAATGATGGGCTTGACCAATTTGTCAAAATTGACTTATCTTATTGATAAGAGTTTTTACACCATCTATTATCTGCTTCAATGGCTTTGCTGAAGATCTCTTTCTTTTATGTCATTGCAAATTTGAGTTTCATCCCACCCTAGCTCCGTGCTTGGTTGGGTTTGATGGAGGAATTTGTTTGCTTAATTTGATGAATGATTCCACTGGGGAATCGGTTTATCCATGCTTGGTAGAATTTAAAATTTCTTCTATCCTAGCTTTGAGCTTGACGGACTTGATGAGGACTAACCTGATTTGTCCCTATTGACTTATCAGGAAGTGTATGCACACCATGAACCCTGTGCTTGCTTCTTTGATGGATTCATTGAAGGGTACATACATATGACCTAGCCTTCTGGCTTATATAGGGTCACTATTGAGTTATTAGTTTAGCAACATGTGCTTTAACAGATTGAATAACCACAAAATTTCTTTAGTTCAGCCGCCGGCTTTGTTTGAACTATGGAATTGCTTTCTCGGTCTTATGCTTTCTGCTTTGATGGACTTGATGAGGAGATTGGCTTTGATCTTTGCTTTGAGCTTGCCCAGATCATTTACGAATAAATTGAAATATCACCCCACGGGCAATATATAGATTGATTTGAGGTAGTCCTGAATTGAGCATTTTCTCAGATTTCCTTGATCTATCGATAAAGTAGAGAGATCTCTTGGATCCTGGTTGCTTGTAATCACTAAGTTGGATCTGGTTTAAGATTGAACAACTATTGTCATTTGACTGATGAGCAAGGGCTCTTTCACTATGACCTTTTCTTGTTAGTGAGGAGAGCCTAACTCACCATATTTGGGCTTGTTGAGTTTGACCTTTAAAACCTCAGTCTTTGACTTAAGTCAGAGTGGGTGGTTTTGTTATCGATGAATGTGGGCTCTTTCACTGCAACCTTTGCTTAAGGCTTGTTGAGTGAGGAGAGCATCAGCAACTCAGCCATTTATGGGCTTGTTGAGTTCGACCTTTAGAACCCATATGTGTCATAGACTTTTGGATGTAGGAGTTGATGTTTATCCAACTTAGTTGATTGAAACTTTCAAAATTGGAGTTCATCTGACTTGATCTCCAGAATTTGACAAATATGGGAGATAAATTTCTTGACATTTAGGGCTATCTTTTCATGCATAGAAATATATATTTTTTGTTTCTTGAAAGAACCTGCAACTTAACAGTAATAATTATGGGTATATTCAGGGATTTCAGCATAAAACTCGATGTTAATCTGAATCAGAATATATTTGAGAATCTCGTCTTATAACATGATATCAACTCAAATAAACTAAACATAAACTAAAAAAAATGCCCCTATCTTGCAGGGAGAATTCTAAAGTACATTTAAAAGAATTTTCAAGATGAAAATACACAAATACATCAATATTTAAATTGATATGCTTTTAAGATGGTTTTAACATGTAACATTGCTTCCATATATATATAAAAATCTAAAAATACACCCTGTGTAATAGGAGAATTTTTACAAAAAAGTTCTTCATATCGAGTATATTTATTTAGGGATCTCGACATGAAGCGCGATATTGATCTAAATACTAAAAAAATGCCCCCTATCTTATAGGGGGATTTCTATTGTACCTCGAGAATGTATTTGTCATGTGTAATACTTTTTCAAGTATCAACCATTAATTAGCTGCATTGGTCTTTCACCCTTTAGGTTGATGAGTTGGTATGCCCCTCCTTGGTATACCTTTTCAATGACAAAAGGGCCTTCCCAATTAGGCTCAAATTTGCCACCAAATTTTGATTGGAATAATTGGTCTTCTCAACACTGAACCAATCCTTTTGGAATGTTCGAGGCCACACCGTATGGTCAAAAGCCCTGAACATCTTTGCTCGATAGAATTTAAGATTTTGATGAGCTTATAATCTAACTTCATCAAGCACGAAGTTCCTCCATTTGGACAGCATTTGATCTTCGCTTAGATTTGATGGCTACTCAAAGTGAAGGCAACTCAACTTCAAAGAACTTCGCCCAAATACCAATGAATAGGAGTGGCTTTAGCTTTTTGTAGTTACCATAAGAGCCTCTACTACTAGCTTTGTATGCCATTCTCTTTTATTTTTTTAGTGAGAATCTTCTTGAACAACTTGACTAATGTCTTGTTTAAGGCCTCCACCAAACCATTTTCTCTTGGATTGTATATTGAAAAGTATCACCAATCAATTTTGTGTCAATCGATGAATCTATAAATCTTTGCACTTTTGAAAGTCGTCATTATCAAAAAATTATTTGCGTGACACTCCAAATCTATAGACCATATTACATGAAGAAGTTGATCATTTGGTCAATAGTAACTTTTTAAATAGTACCCACTTAGAGAAATAATCACGCTAGATGAAGCGATTCACCAACAACGGGATCAATTGGTCTAATTATATGTACCCCAACATTCTGAATTGTGATGCTATTGTTGGGTGTAATGGATTGAGGTTGATGAATGAGATTCATGTACTGATACTTCTTAGCATGATTAATACAGTCTTCACCATGGTCAATAATAGCTCATCCTTTTGATCTTTACCCATCTTGGGACCCGACGATGTGCACCACAAAGTCCTTTATGAACTTCAACCATCACTTTGCTAGCTTCATCTATTTAGGCATCAGCCACATTTGTTCAAAGGATCAATGATATAAAGTTGTTGACGAAAGCATAGCGTAGCATTCTCTTCTCGATTTGAGCCGTGATTTATTATTTTGGTAATTTTTCTTTAAAGTAGTCGATGAAGGGTTGCCTCAATCATGACTCTTCTACAAAAGGCTTCACTATTTTTTCAAGTAATGTCATTCTTATCTCTTCTTGGTGCAATTTCTTGTTGATTTTGGGAAGTATGAGGAGCAACCTGAGTAGCATTCTGTTGTATCAAATTTGGTAACCCCTCTACGGGGATTGATACTTTACTAGCTCTAGAACTCATCGAGTAAATATGCCAATCATGACATAATCACCATTCATACTTGCCATTTCCATAGCTAATTTTGCAAAGCAATCAGCTTTACTATTCTCGATTGAGAGACTTCGAAAGTGTGATATTTGGTATCCGCTTCATAAGCTCGAGAACTCTCTTGTGATAGAAAGCTAACTCAAGCTTATTGATTTTATAGATGCCAAGTACTTGATTTATAATAAGCTGAGAATTGCCAAAAATATACAAGTTTTGAATGCCTATGAAAATAGCTTCTTCAAGACCTGCCACTAATGCTTCATATTCAGCTTCATTATTAGTTATTGGCTTGGTCAATCCATATGATCGTCTCATTATCCCTCCTTCTAGTATTATGAAGACGATGCCGATTCCTGCTCTTGCTCTTGAAAAATTTAAATATTTGACTTGTTTGATCGATGAGGCTCCATTAAAGTATATTTATCAAATTTGTAATTTTTCTCTTTCATGAATGAGGATAATTTGCTCATCGGGCAAATCTTCATTAAGAGAAGAGTCCTAGGATGGGATGTGCGAAGAAAATCTAAGACTTGTCCCTTCACTACTTTCTGGAACATATGTGATATCAAATTATAAAAGCAATATCGCCCATCTTACCAAGTGACCTCAATAACGCCTTGTCATCAAGTACTTAACGGATCGATCCTTGAGATGAGGGTAATCTTGTGAGATAACATATAATGATGAAGCTTTGACCGCAAAGATCAATGCTAAAGGTTTCTATCGAGAGTATCATATTGCTCCAATCCTACCGATATAATAAAGAGCATTCTCTTTGCTTTCTTCATTGTGTTGTAATAATGCTCCAAGGAACTCTTCTAAGTGTATAGAATGAGGGGTGAGAAAAGTACAAGGATTGGTGGATTTAAAATGTAGCTTTTAATTCTATTGAAGTCTTCTTGTCCCACTTGAGCATCCTTCTATTAAAAATGGTTGACAACATCTAATAAGTTTGATAAATGGATGAATGAAAGTTATCCTTGTAAAGAATGGAGTGACAACTTTTATCTCCAAGCATTGCCCTTGATTTTAAAGATAGAATAAAATAATGCATTTTAGAGGAATTTCTTGAGATCATTTTTCTCATTCTGATATAGATCTTTCTTTTAAGTCAAGTCTAATGATTTCAAGATTTTACTACTAAATCATACATAACATTCCACCTTTTGATGAATCAACTCATCAAAAATATGCGTAATGGATCTTTGGTATGTAGCTAGCATTTTTCAAGCCAAATTAAGTAAAATAGATGCTAATAGATATTTTTTGAACGATGTATGTTTTTCATTTTAGGTGCCATTTTGATTTGGTTGTATCTTGACGATCCATCCATGAATGAGAATATGTCATAGTTAGAAGTGATGTACACTAGTAGTTCTGATATTGGAGGCGGAAAGTCATCTTTTGGGCACGCCTTATTTAGGTCCCAGAAGTCAATGCAAAGACGGATTTGGCCATCTTCTTCCTAACTGGGATAATGTTGGCTATCTAATCTGCCTACTTCTCCTCTCGGATGAAGCCTACTTTTATTAACTTTTTAATTTCTATAATTACTCATTCTTCGATCTCCAACCTCATTCACCTAGGAGCTTGCTTAACGGGCGTTGTATTTGATTTAATAGCTAGTTTATGAACTGCTATATCAGAGGATAAGCTTGGCATTTTAGAATATGTCCAGGCAAAGCAATCTCTAAATTCACAAAGTAGCATTTTTAGCTTTTTAACTTTCTGTGTAGAAGGGCAAAAGTTGGAGGATCATCATCTCCTAAGTTGATTTCTTTAAGTTCATCCATAGTAGCTATTTGTCCACCATCTTCAAGTTCTTCGAGGGCTTGCTTCTACTTCTTCATCATTTGAAGAATTTTATGGGAATCATTTTCTTCATCACTAAGACTCTCGATCTTTTATTATATTATAAAGCTATCTTGATGAGATTTGCGGATGAAGACCTTTAGTGATAAAATTATCACTTCTTCGTGATGCTTAAGGACTTCTTTGGCTCCACATCTTGTTAAAGATTTGAGACCTATGTTTAGTAGTTCTAATATGAATTTCAAGCTTATGCATCATTCTTCATAATTTATGTGGATAGTATATTGATATTCTTATTGATACTATCTCATTGAATTTTTTCATGTGCGTGTGAGGCTTAGACTCTTGATTTATAAAATAGAGTTCTGTTCCACCACTCACTCAACTACACATAGTATGTTATCAATTCTTCAATATCATGAACCTAAATGGAGTGATTTTTTGAAGCATCACAGGGATGGGTATAATTTTGAGTGAGTCATCTGACTCTGCCAAGTGAGCCATCCTCCTTGATGCAACCATTTGAACTCTATTTCTATAAGTAGATTCAAAATCATAGTCTGAATCAGAATCACTTATTTCATACTTTGCCTTTCTTGAGATCTTATAAGTTCCCTTTGGGTTGACAGGAATATTTTCTTCTTCTTCTGTGTCACTTCCCAAATGAGGAACTGATTTGCTTGACTTAGGTGCAGAATGAAGTGCTTTAGGGAGAGTCAACATTGCCTTCTTTCTTCCACTTTACTTCTGCTCTTTCACCTTGTGAAATTGCTTTTTAGTTTCTGAAGTGGATGCTACCGCTTCAAGAGGCTCTATTTAGTCTCTTTGAACAAAAATATTTTGCATCTTCATAGATCTTTGCTTCATTGAGAATGGTTGTAGTTACCAAGAATTTTGAATTCTTCTCCCTCGATACTTCATACATTGATGCATAGTTGATGGGACCATGCCATACTCATGCAGCCACGGACGACCCAAGAGAGCTCTAAATGATGTATCGACATCGATTACATGAAACTTGGCTTTTGTATATAAATCCCTGAACTTGAGCGGGAGAATAAAAGAACCCATAATTTTTTTTCTTTATCATTGAAGCCATGAACCATCAACTTATCTCTCCCAAGATGTTGGATATCAAGTGATAATCCTCTTAATACTTTTAGACTCATAAGGTTGATAGAAGAACTTAGATCAATCAATATTCGACTGATCGAGATGTCATCACCCTCTATAGTAACATAAAGAAGATGATTATGATTCGCTGTCCCCAACATAAGATCTTCCCCAAAAAATATGATTACTGGGAGATCTTGAGCTTGTAATGCTTCAATCATGCATTTTTCAGCAAAGTAAGCTTCATAACTCTCCGGATCTTTGAGAGTCTATATTAAAATTTCTCGAAGGTCTTTTGACATCAAGAGAGCCTACACACCCAGGTGGATCTTTCTCATGTGATAGAATATTATAATCTATCTCTTCTCGAATTTAGGCTTTATCCTAGGATTTTTGGAAATAATATTCTTGTTGACTTCAATTTATTTGCCTTTGTCTTTATTTGCATTTCTCTTCTTTGATGAAGGTGGTAAGACTTTACCACTTCTCAACTGAACTTGAATCACCTTATCTTGCTCAAATTCTTCTGAAGAGGTAATTTCTTCAAGTTCCCTTCTTATTCTGGAAGATTGGCCAAAAGGGATAGACTCATTTTTCAATGTCATACGTTTCATACATAATGATATCGATGAGTCTGACTCTTCTCCATCGAGAAAACATAGATCTTCATCTAAACTATTATTGTTTTGTTGAGTCATTAAACAAAATTCAGATATTAGCTCCTCAGACTCTTCTTGCTTTCCTAATAAAAATTTTGACGGGTTGGTCGAGTTTGTCTGACTCCCCTTGCCATTTTGGAGTAACTGATGTTGAAGAATATCTAACATCACGTAGATGATTCGACATGTCTCTACTGGACAAGATTCACCATTATCTTCTTATATGATTCAACAATGCTAAGTTTAGGCATGAAGTCTATAAGCTTAAATGGCTGTCTTGTCGACTGGTGATACTCCTCTAGATTGTTAATGATCTTTTGAGTTGTGGTTCTCTTCTTGATATTCCTTTTCTTAGCCAACTTCTTTGATTTATGAGGCCTGTGTTTAGTAGATTGTTTCTCTTCTGTGACAAAGTAGCCTTATCAAAATGCTGCTAAGAAGCCCAAATACTTAGTTTAGGCATCTCTCTTAAGTCCAATATAGGTTCAAGTGGTAATTTTCACTTAACATTAGGGACATCTTTACTTCTGATCTTCACCGCCTTTTTGGAGACTATCGCTTCATTCGAATATTTGTCCTTCTATTTGTCTTTGCTGGATGATACAGAAGAAGTCATAATCATCTTTGTAGACTCTCTTTTGGGTTGACTAGAACACTGTCGGATAGTGTAAATTCACCTCATCAATACTTTCTTTATAGCCAATCTTTGAAGGCATAACAATCTTCGATAGGATGACTGATCATCTGATGATGGGGACAGTAATTTGGATTGTTGACTACATCTTCGCCTTTAATTTCGTAATTACATTTGACTTGCCAAAATAATTTAGCAACACTGTCCCTTCTAAAGGAATATTCTTTGTTCATCTTTTTCTTAAGAGATGGTCGCATTCGCTCCTCATCTCTTGTCGCTTATTTTGGATGCTCCCCACCACTTGGAAAGTCTGAGGTTTGTCATTGCCTCTTAATTCTAATTTTGGTTGTGAATTAGAATAAACAAGCTTCTTTCCCTTATCATCATTATAAATTGGCTGCTTTCCTTTATCCACATTGTATATCACTGGCTTTTCATCATTTGATCTATAGAAAGTGGCATGAATTTCATTTCTTCTTGAGTCTGAAGGTTTGTTTTCTTTGCTTTATCTATATAGACTTCAAACTGTCAGACATGATTTGACATAAAAGTGTGTATCCATCATTTCCTAGTTCAACCATATAGACAGCTTCGACACCCATGATTTCTTTCTCATTCTGGTCTTATTCTTCTTCATCTTCAACAAAGATCGAAGATTCATCCTCTATTTTCTTCTGTGAAGACTCTTCTTTATAAATGTTGAATTCGGGTTCATGTTCCCTAAGTTCAAGTTGCTGCTGATGGTACTGAGTGGAGAGTTCATCTATATCTCTCACCATATACAATTTTATACTTCCATAGAATCCTCTTATTATTTTCTTCGCATGAATTTTGATCTACGCTTTCCAAAGGGATCTCGGTTCAAGCGGAACAAATACTTCTTTTATTAAAGGAGATCAAAGTCAACCTTCTTTTGTAGGGGTGAATTTGATCGACGATGGGATCCTCTAGAGGATTCTAAATGGTGTCAACCATCATGTCTTTCATTAGTGATATCCCTTCTTTTGGGTATCCACTTCTGATGAGTTGATTTTGAGGCAAATTTCTGAGTATATGTATCAGATGTCACACCTCTTCCATTCTTTAGGACTTCATTACAGGGTCTTGGCTTCCATATTTGCTTATCCTTTTGTTGGGACCTCTTGACAGCAAATTCTTGGACACCAGGTCCAAGTATCACTTCGATGCTCACCATGCGCATGGTTCAGGGCTAGTTACCGAAGAGATGATAACTTTTTGGTGGAGCTATTTTCCATCACCACGTGCCTCTAGAATCTTCTTTTCATTCCAACTACTTTGAGAACTTTATGTATCCTAGTAGATAATGTTTGTATCTCCTCTGGTGGTGGGGCTTGACGGGGTTGGTTCTTCTAGAAATCTTTATTTCGCCAAGAGATATTCCTTTTACCCACTTTAAGTTGTCAAAGTTGTAGGGGATACTCGGGCATCGCGATTAATTTGTACACTAGGTCATTCAAAGGGGATCTGCCGAGCCCTCAGCTTAGCATTTCTCCTTCTTCTCTATCTTATGGTTAATTTGCTTCCTGATGAGAAAGCTTCATGATCATGCTTTCCAAGTACAAATGGTTCAATCGATGCACCACAAGGCATTGAGACACGTTTGCCCCTTGATGATTCTTTTGTCGTGGGAGCTTGATTGACCTAGCCTTTGAAAATGAAGTTCTCCGGAGAACTCGACGATTGGCTATTGAACTTGGCGTTTAGTAGGAGCTTCAGAACTTGAGGCTTCCAGCATGACCTCAGATGAATGTACCACGGATGGGTACTTCGAGTTTAATGAGAAAAATTCAAGCTACCAAATTGAATGGTAGCCCCGACATCTCTTGTGTTGATGACGACATTACAGAGATGTTTACACCTGACCTAGTCAACTGAAAGGAGTGCTTTATAGATCCATTTTGTAAAAGAGAAAGATGGGGATTAGTACAATTATTTCACCCCATACTTTCAATATGTGAGGCTAACAAAAAATAATGGAAAGATATACTCTAATGATTCAATTCATTACATAGAGCCTCATATTGAATTTATTACACACTTAAATTATCATTTTATTGTTTTGAATTTGCAAAAATTTTATTGCTACTATAGTACATATATGACTAGCTAAAGATGAAAAGAGAATCCGTCCTCCCAGAGTCACCAATTGTGGCTCTAAAAAATTCACCGACCTCTTGACAAATATTGAATTGAAGAGAGTGATTTAAGGTGTCAGTGTAATTTTCAAAAGGCAGATGGAATAATAGATAAGAAACTACCCAGAGATGTCACCCTCATTTTGTGAGGACTTTAGTTCCTGTGTTTCCTATAAGCCCTATAGTTAATTACCCTTCCCAATGAGTGAGAGAACTTTTGATTAAGGATAGTTAGATCGCTAATGCAAAGATAGAAATGCATGTGGAGTTTTAGAATTTAGATTATGAAATTCATCATTTCAACTTAAAGGATGGTTGGGGAATGATGACGTCTGATATAGATCCCATGGGCCATCCGGTCATCAAGGTCCATAGTTTACAGGAGAGGAACCCAACTGAAGGATCCTTTTCAGCAATATATGGGTTATGCCATCCAAGAAATTCTTGTAGACCTGGGGTGGTGTTTGTCTAAGAAGAAAATCTTAAGTCTACCTTAGCTGAGAGAGGACTATTTTTCCTATCAAGTATACCTTATGATTCAACAAAGCGAGCCATTGGGAGCATACGCTACAATCGTGATCGTAATATAATGGAGCCGATGCCAAACCACCCTATCGAGGACTCAGTGAATCGCTTCATTTGTGAGCCTTGGCTAAGCCACAAATTAGAGGACACAAGCCATGTCCTTACTAGCGAGATTGATTGAGAGTGAACATGAGAACACTTGATTTGGCGTTGGCTCCTTTGTGAGCTAATTTTCTAATTTGTCACCCCAAAAAAAAATAGCTAAGGTGAATGGGTTGAGTTGATTTAAGTTTTTAATGATAGAATTCTATTTAGTTTCAGATTACTACTTAATTTGATTTGAAAAATTGATTAATTTGAATATGTTTAACCGCTATAGATCTTGTCAACTCTATTTAGTTGCTAATAGAGGATTAGATCTACTATCACTTGTCATAATTAGTTTCTCAAAATTTTCACTAATTTGAAACTCTTATTATAGGTTTTTAAGTTTGGTTAACTTAGACCTAGTCTTAAGACTAAATAGGGAAGCAACCCGCGCAGCATCCTCAGACACTTGAATTTAAACATTCAGTGTAGTGTCGGGGCCCATGCGGGTGTATAATAATTTTAGGTAATTTTATGTTTGAATTATGAAATTGATTTTGTATTTTCATTTTTTATTTCAATTTTGCCTACGCAACCTTTTTAGACATTAAAATTTGCACTTGAAATCTCTATGTCCATGCACATCTGAGCTTATAACAGCTAATTTCATCTAATTAATTGAAATCATTGATTTTGAAAATCATAATTAGAATGAAATTAATTCCATTGAAGGAAGCCTATGATTTTGTAGAATTAGATTTAGTATCGTCTTTTGTCTGCTTGTGTAAAGAGTTGTAGATCCGGTGGCAAAGAAGACGTTTTGATTTAGATTATGGTTTAAAACATTGCTTACACTTAGTTTATTTGTTGAGTTTTTGAAATTCTCCTGACTTGATTATGTTCAATTTAAATAACTTTTGATAAGTTATGCCGATTTCAATGTTTATTGCTTTAGCCCTACTCATGCTTATTAGCTAGCATAATAATCACCTCTGTATTCGTATAAGAGTTATTAAACTCAATTTGAATTCATCCTTAGACTTTTAGTTTTTTGAAAGTTTATTATGAGTTTAGTATTAGTCCTCTAAAATTTCAATTAAAGCTTGTTTAATTTTAAGAAATTTACAAAAAAAGAGAACTCACTTTATCGCTTTAATTTAAGCCATAGAGAATTGCAATTAGAGTTTGTGAGTTTAATATTAGCCTCCCTAAATTTTACTTACATTTTAAATGAGTGTTCCATTCTTTCCAAAATTTTCTTTAAAGGCTCCCCCCTATTTCTCTTTGATTTAACATTTATCTGCATATTTATCAAACATTCTTTTGTTTGACTTAAGTTTAGGTAATTTTCATTTGAATTTGTTTAAGTCCTGAATTTTAGTCTAAATTTTGGCAGCATCCCGGTGTCATCCTCGTGTAGGGGGCTGCATTGGAGGTATTTTGGTTTACTCGGTATGCCCTCTTGAGCATAGGGAGCGGTGTCTTGCGTTACCACAGCTGATTTTTTATCTGGTCGAGCCCTCTTGAGCACGACGAGGCCTTTAAACCTGAAAGATGACAAATGCAATATATAATCATTCCCTCCTTTTTTTCTAAGTCTAGAAATTAGACGAAATTTTGGTAGCATTTAGTCTAGGGGGAGCGACATCTAACGGGTGTTGATTTCGATGCGTCCTCTTGAGCGTAGGCGGTGTTCGACACCATAGCCAATTTTTCATCTCGTCCTGCCCTCTTGAGTACGATGAGGCCTTCAAACCTGCAAAGAAACACAATCATGTATATATATATATATATACATTCATAGACCCCACATGTTTTGACTCATTTTTCGGCGCGCTGCACTGTTCGGTAAGGGAACAAGGTTGGGTATGCAATGTAAGGAGTGCGACACCGAAAATTGAAAGAAGAATTTGCCTCTTGATGATGTTCTTCCCGATTACGATGAAGTGAGGAATTGGAAAGGTGATGTAAGGAATGTGCCGAAAATCGAAAGAAGAATTCGCTTATTGATGATGTTCTTCTCCGGTTTGTTGTGAGGCAAAAATTGGAAGGATAAAGCGAGGAGTGCGACACTGAAAATTGAAAGAAGAATTCACCTCTTGATGATATTCTTCCTTGATTTGCAGCAAAGAGAAAATTGGAAGGGTTATGGACCGACGGGAAGGAATCATGCAGTGGGCATTACCGTCAGCGCGGGCTAAAGGAAGAGCCGACGGGCGTGGGATCTGATGCAGTGGCATGGGATAAATAAGGAAGGTGGGTGGTACGAACTAAATTCTGTATTTCATCTGGATGAGAGTGATTAATTTCTGTAAATTGATCTAATATGAGATTGAGTGAATAATTTTGTTACGCTTTTACGGTTACATTTGGGTTTGTGTTCCCGTTAGATCGATCGCTTGGTTTGGGTGAATATCTGATGAGTTAACTCACCGAGTGTTTGGAACCGTCGAGTTGAATAGAATCACGTCGGATGGATCACAGGCTGGATGGCGCTCTTTAACTCCGTAGTTGGATCGAGTCCTCGGATCGAAGTTTTCTTTGCCTTTCGTGAGTCGTCAGATTGTTCTTATTGGATACTCACCTTTGGATGTGTTTCTTGATCAGGCGGTGGTTGATTACTTCTGAATTAGTGGATTCCAGCGTTGTTTCTGCGTGGTTTGATGATTGAATCTGCCCTTGATCGATAATTGCTGATTACGGATGGTTGGATGACGTTTGAATTACCCTAACCTTATACTTGCCTTATTCTTTCTGTTTCGACAGTTCGAGACTGTCGAGGAGCTCCAGGGAAGAACAGGGGAGAGGAGGGGGATCGGAGGAGAAAGCGGCTGTCTCTCCGGTGGAAGCGGCGGTTTCAGTGAGAAACCCTGAAGAATCTGGCGGGAAGAGAAGAAAGCAGGGGAAAAGGCGAAGAAGAGCTAAGTTCCTTTCTTAAAATCTTGATTAGCTTCGCTGGTTGTCTGTCTTCCTCTATTTATAGTTCTTGGCTTGTTCTTCTAGAATCTTCATCTGTTATGCCTAGATCTGTTATTTTACTAAGTGGATCCACTGCTCTCTAACTGCTTTCTGTTGAGGTTGTTATTTTCTGTTATAAATTGGATGCGTTGTTCCTCTTGTCTATTTTTGAGCAGTTTCTCTGTTGTATATTGTCACTGGGAAGTTCTGTACTATTTGATGTAAGTTCTCTGTTATTCTTGTAGCTGAGCTGGCTCTGTTGGAAAGTTAATGTTGCTATTTAGAATTGGTTTCTGATTTCTGTAAGGGCTGTTCCTTTGGATATTATCTTGTTGTTGCTTTGGGGATATGTGTTCATATCATTACTCCCCTCCTCACACTGACCTTGTCCTCAAGGTCAAAATTCTGGAGATGCTTTCTGTATTTCTTTACTTGATATCCCAGAAGCTTCTCTGGCTAGAAATCCTTCTGTTTGTCTTGATATTTCTTTACTTTGTGGCTCTCCCGTTAGTACCTTTCTTTGATCTAAACTTTTAACAAGTTGATTACTATCCATCTTAAATGATTTGGTAATTTTTACTGATTGTAATGTAAAAGCATGTCTGTATTGTCCAAGTCTTTGGATTGAAGCTCTCTTCTATATTATCGGCCATTTGTTTCATGTTGTTTGTGAGCTTCCTGTGATTTAGATGGGTCTGTTCAACCTATCTGAAAAAGAATCCTCCTTTTTATGTGGCTGTAAAGGATTTGGTGCCACTGACTTATTACTATGGACTATCCTATTTGCAGTTATGCTCTATGGTACTCTATAGATTGGGCTATATCTGAATTATACTTCTAAATTCTAATTCTATTTTATTGATAACTATTTAGACTATTCTATACTTAGATAATTATCACATCTGTCTAACGGATTGAATGGCGATATTTGAAGATTGTTCTTCTTGTTTCTTGCACCCATTGGCTGTCGGGCTGATTATCATGTGGTAGTTGATGTTCTTGTTCTTCATTGACACTCATGAATGCACATAAGTTGGCTAAGGGCTGTTTGTTGCTATATTGATTGCCCTTTGGTGGATTAGGCAGTGTAGGTGTTTGCTGTATTTGATGTTTCTGCTTTCTTGTATTTCTTTGTATTCTTTGTATCAGCTATCCTCCATTAGCTTGGCCAATTGAAATGCTTCTTTGAGGAAGCGGTTGTAGAACTCGATTTCTCTTCTAATTTGGTTTAAGCCCGATTCAAAGCGACTTTGTAGCAATTCACGTGGGATATCTCGAAATTTGGTTAGCTAGGTCTTCAAACTCGATTATAAAGCTGTTGCTTGTTGTTTCTTTGTTGAAGCTTAACTAGTTCTCCTCTTAAATCTGTAGAGAAGGGCCAAATCTCTGCATAACTTGTTCTTTAAATTCTGTCCATGAGTTTAGGCTTATTAAGATGCATATATTGACTAAGTGCAGTCCATCCATGGAGGCTATTAAGAACTTTTGTTCTTGATAAATTGTGATATTGAAAGTCGCTGCGCTTTGAGCGGCCGACCTTTAGGATTATCTCCATTAAATCTGGGCATATCTATTTTAATATGCATTGCCATGGGTGTGTGTGTATGTGATCTGTTTGGAGAATCAGATTCATAAAGGGATGCCTCACATACCTGGCTTTGAGGTTGTTTTTCTAATCTGTTTTCTATTGCTGTCAATCTCTTGGATATTTCATTCAATGCCATAGTGATTGAGGTCATTTGCTGTTCATTGTTGTTCAATCTGGTAACACATGCTTCAAGTGTTTTGGCATTGTATTTTGTGCTGTCAGCCATTGTTGTAGGAAGCTCTCAACGAGAGCACCAATGATACGAACTAAATTCTGTATTTCATCTGGATGAGAGTGATTAATTTCTGTAAATTGATCTAATACAGTGAGGATTGAGTGAATAATTTTGTTTACGCTTTTCTGTTACATTTGGGTTTTGTGTTCCCCGTTAGGATCGAGCTTGGTTTGTGAATCTGGAGTTAACTAGTGTTTGGAACCCGTCGAGTTGAATCGCCAGTCGTCGGATGGATGGGCTGTTGGATGGCGTCTTTTAACTCCGGCCCGTTGGATCGGTCTCAGTCAGTCTTTCTTGCCTTAATAGTTCAGTTGTTCTTATTGGATACTCACCTTTGGATGTGTTTCTTGATCGGCGGTGGTTGATTACTTACGAATTAGTGGATTCCAGCGTTGTTTACGCATGGTTTGATCATTGATTGAATCATTGCCCTTGATCGATAATGCTGCGGATTACGGATCGTTGGATGCCGTTTGAATTACCACTTATACTTGCCTTATTCTTTGTGTTTAAACCGATTCGAACTGTCGAGGAGCTCGAGGAAGAAGCGGGGAAGCGGAGGGGATGGGAGGAGAAACTTGGCTCTCCGGGTGGAGCCGGTTTGTGAAACCACTAGAAGAAGGAAGAAGAGAAGAAAGCAGGGGAAAGGCGAAGAAGAGCTAAGTTCCTTTCTTAAAATCTTGATTAACTTGGTTATGCTTCCTCTATTTATAGTTCTTGGCTTGTTCTTAGAATCTTTATCTGTTATGCCTAGATGTTATTTTACTAAGTGGATCCTTGCTCTCTAACTACTACTGAGGTTGTTATTTTGTTATAAATTGGATCGTTGTTCCTCTTGTCTATTTTGAGCGGTTTCTCATTGTATATTGTCCTTTGGGAAGTTACTATTTGATGTAAGTTCTCATTATTCTTGTGGTAGCTCTGTTGGAAAGTTAATGTTCTATTTAGAATTGGTTTTGATTACGTAAGAACATTCCTTTGGATATTATCTTGTTGTTGCTTTGGGGATATGTGTTCATATCAGTGGGTTTCTGGTCCAGTGATTCTTGGCGTGGAATCTGAGTGGAGAAGCGAGTCTGGCCCAGTGGGCGAAGGTGGGACCACGTGGAAGCCTTGGGAAGCAGTTGAATAGGTCTGATGGTGGGCTAAGCGGGCTGAAACGGCAAGCGTTTAGATATGAATATGAAAGCTGGTTTAGCGTAGCAGAAACATCACATGATGCGCTCTGACGGAAGCCAGGTGGTGGGTTGAATAGCAGATGGCCGATAGTGAGGCTGGGGAAGCGGCGTGGAGTGTGAACCTGAGGGGTGATGGCAGCTTAAATTCTGGAGGCCGGGCAGTTGGAGCAGGCGGGCCAGATCCTGAAGCATGGGATTCTGAGTCTTTGGGATGTCTCTGATATGGAGGAGGATTATTCTGGGCAGATAGCAGTGGGATAACTGCGTGGTTTCTGGGGCAGTGATGGGTAAATTTGGCCGTATGAATCTGTGGAATAGTGAGAAGTGAGAGGGAGAGGATTACTGCGAGCGTAGGAATGGGGAAGACTTGGAACGTGGGAATGGAGGGAGAGAGTTGTAGTGGAACCATTATTTTTCTCTTTTTCTTTTTTTATAGAACCAGCCAAATCAAAAATAGGGAGGAATGGTTGAGCATGGAGGAGGATAATTTAGGGATTTAAAATAAATTTTAAATTGATTAAACAGTTTTAATACAGATTTTGCACCAGTAAATGCACATAGTTATATCAATTTAAGGTAATTTTGATGTTTCGAATGTAATAACACAGTCTGTTTCGAGATTGGAGGCCGTTTGATTCACGTTGGTGTCAAATTGGATCAATTTCAGCTCAAAATTCGCGTCGCCGCTTTCGACCGCTCGACATTCACGTAGACTTGTCCAAATTAAGTACGAACAGTCTTATTTGATAGATTTTGATGTTTTGAAGCTAACGACGCAATCAATTTCGCGAACGGAGGTCGTTTGGCTTACGTCGGTGCCTCATGACCTCGATATGCGTGCAGGCGCATTGACGACTCGATCGCTTGATCAGTTGATCATCAGGTTGTAAATTATTTATATTCTGACCAGTTTCGATGTTCTGAATGTGATGGAAAAGTTCATTCATCGATCGGAGGTCATTTGAGTTGATTTTGGTGACATCCTGTGCATTTCAGCCTCGATTTATGTGTTGTCACTTCTGATTATTCGACATTTGCACAGACTTATCCAAATTGAGTGTGGATAGTCTCAATTGATAGATTTTGACGTTTTGAAGCTAATGTCGCAATCAATTTTGCGAACGGGGGTCATTTGGCTTGCGTCGACACCTCCTGACTTCGATATACGTGCAAATATGTTGATGACTCGAGCTCTTGATCAGTTGATCATTATATTGTGCAATATTTATATCCTGACCAATTTCGACATTCTGAATGTGACGGCAAAGTCCGTTCATCGATCGAAGGTCGCTTTACCATTTTCGTGGGCGTGCATTTCAAAGCCTCAATTTACGCCGGTGGACATTTGCACAGACTCGTCCGAATTAAGCGTGAACAGTCTCATTTGATAGTTTTCAATATTTTGAAGCTAACAACATGATTAATTTCATGAACGGAGGTCGTTTGTTTATCGTTACAGCTTCCTGACTCCGATATGCGCGTCGACACATTGATAGCTCGAGCACTTAATCAATTTCTCGTTAGATTTTGCAATATTTATATTTCGATCAATTTCGACATTCTGAATGTAACGGTGAATTCCGTTCGCCAATCGGAGGTCATTTCGACCATTTTCAGTGACATCCAGTGTATTTTGAGCTTCGATTTGCGTGCTGTCACCTTCAAAATCTATCGAAGTAAACTTGTGAACTTGACTTGATTTATGACACATATGTGAAGGTCAACAAAAATTATGGAGCATATCACACTGCATTGTCAAAGCCGCTCCAAACGAAGCCTTAAATTGAGAGTAACTTCGTCTAATCTTAAAAGGGAGGAGGTGGCACAACTTCTACGGGCAATTTCCTCCCTAGCCTTCTTGTTAAGATTCAGAAGAAACTCTTATATATATATATATATATATATATATATATATATATATATATATATATATATATATATATATATATATATATATATATATATATATATATGATCTTGTATATCAGTTAACTGTTTTCTTGTTGAGTTAGAGTTGAATTTAAATATTATTTGAGCTTCAAAATCTCATTTGGATTATTTATTAATTTTTTGAACAAATTTAAGTTATAATTTAATTCAACTAATTATATGTATTTAATATAATTTAATAATAAAATTATTTAAAATAAAAATTATATTAAGATACCTGACACAATTTATTCAATAATGTTAAAGATAATATCGTACCTGATTCTCAAAGTATTGTAGCTAAAGCTCATCATGTCTTTTTGTTTTTAATTTTTATGAGATTCTAAATAAATCTATTACCACATTCATATTCTTTTGATAATAGTCATTGGATTATTAAAAAAATGATATTGAAGCACTCTCTTCTATATTGAGTTAATATTCATCATTTATTTATATATAATTAATGGCGCATCGAAAATATGTTTATTTAATATTACTGATAGAAATAGTTTAAAAATTCTTTTTTTTTTCTTTGTTGACAAATTACAGAGATCATGTCTTAAAATCGGTCTAACATTTTTGAAACGTTGGGCTACGAAATTTCTGGTTGGAGTTTAGCTTCATAAATAGCTTGTGTGTCAAATTTTATGAGTTAATAAGTCAAATTTGAGCCAATCTTGACTCGACTTATTAGTTCATAATATATTAGAGTTGAGTAACTTAAGTATAAAATTATTTAAAATATATTAAAATTCTAATTTTTTTTATATCAAGTAATTTTTTATTTTTAATATGATAGCTTTTTTTTTTTTTTCTATCATTTTACTATAACAATCATTCGAATTAGAATTATTTTATCTCTTTCATTTTAGATAAGAAAATTTATGAGCTTAACTGGATTCATTGAATAAAACTAGAGCTTGAGGTCAAACTTAATTAACGAGTTCAAATCAAGAGTGACATGAACTAGCCCGACTCATTTACACCTCTAAAAAAGTTGGTCTCAAACTAACATCCACCATAGGCTAGTGATATGAATCCCTTTGGTCATATCAAATGATTATATCAACCTCCAAGATCAAGAATTTGAATCTCACATTTTATGTTTTATCACTCAATTTTCTTTAAAAAAATAAAAAATAAAAATCTATCCTAACAAGTTATTATCATAAATTAAAGAAATTATGCAACACAGAAAGTCTTATATTCTTTAATTTTCTGAATAAAAAAAAAAGATTGGTGGGGATAAGCTTGATATCTTGGCCAGTTTCAAGGTTTAATCACCAGGAAGCGCATCACCTTGTAATCTGATATATCAATAAAATTTTAAGTTGATGCCAACTGCAATAATATAGATATAAATTTTTAAAATTTAGTTATCAGATAGATAAATGCATATAAACTTTGTGATATGTTTGAAAATTTTTTGAAATAAAAATATGGCACAGTTTGTTATTAAAATTCAAATAACCACGAGACTAAGAAAAGCTCACACACAGAAGTAAATTAACACAAACAATAGCCACACATACAGAAAAATGAACCTTCAAACACTTGCGTATTAATGAACGCAATACTTAATTAGAATAAGTTGAAACAGTCAATTGGGTGCATCAGAGGAACCTGTCCGTCTCCCATAAACCCTCCTTGATCAGGATAACGAACAAAGGAAAGCAGCTCCGGCAACACCCGTGAATCAGAACTCACGCGCACCACCGCGTCATAGCCGCCGATAGAACGACCGCCTGCATTTCGCTCGGTCGCCAAAAGCGTGAGAAAATGTAGAGAGAGATCATCGGTCTGTTGAGCGGCGTAGAGGACTCGGCAGAAGGAAAGCCAACTCGTGTCTCTGTCCGTTCGGCGATCGTACGTTATCACAGCCGTGCGGCCGAGGTTCTGTATGCCGTAGTTGTTTATGGCGTCTGGGATTACCTTTCTGTCTTCTCCGGCAGCTGAGGTGAGGAGGAGGAGGAGGAGGAAGAGAGAGTGGAAGATCTGACGGGCGAAGGATGGCATGGCTTTAATTTGAAGCTGGATATAGAGTTGAGTGTGTGTGGATGCCGAAATGCATGGATCGTATTTATAGATGGAACAGGGTGTTATTCGAGAGCCAGTTGTGCTTTTTGATTCGTGCGGTGATCTTTTTTTTTTTTTAAACAAACAATATCACAGATTTTTGTGAATAATACATAATTAAATAACGTCTTTTAATCATTTTTAAGATTTTAATTACAAATAATATTTACACCTGCATTTTTGGTCTAATAAAATTCTTATCAAGAACAAAAATTATGTCAGAATATCCTATTATAATTTCTAATTATATTGTTATCAAAGAATATTAAAATAATCTCATTTTTTAAACTTTGATGAAAAAAAAAAACTCTAATCCTTTCCAAAACTTCTATAAATAGTTTAAGATCCTTTTCTTTTGACAAAATCTATAAAATGCAGAAAACATTTTGATACATTTGGTGGTAAAATTTCTTGAATCAACGAACAAAAAACAGCGACCTTTTATTAATTTATTTAATTCAAAGTAACTTCTATTGCAAGAATTCAAAACTCTATGCGTGAAGGGCAACTTCCTCTCTAAAACTATATAAGACAGTTTCTAAAGAATTCGGTTCTCAACTTGTTTCAGTAACGTTCTTTGTATTCTTTTTCGCCAGCAATATGCTTTGAATGGAAAGAGCAAAATTTCAGTTGACTTATGCTAAGAGAGATATCTACTATACAATATTAATCAATTTACACTTAAATAGATCACTTAAATGGCTTGTTTCAATGGCCTCAAAATTGTTGTTTGAGTGAAATGAGATAATGCTGTCGTTTAATTTTAACTTGCATTTTAAATGTCAATCACATTTTTTTCCCTTCTTGTTCGTACTCTCATTTGGCTATTAAGAAATATTTCATTGTGAGATTTTTTTTTTGAAGCCTTATTATATCAAGATTTGGAAACTTGCACCTCATATTATCAAGCCTTATTATCACCATTTATTTAGTAAGATCTATCTTCTTTATCATTATCATGTAGGACTTGAGAGAAATAAAGCTCCATATATTTCTTTTAATTATGTGGCGGATGTAATCTAGATTAATAAAAAGTGGATTAGGTTTAATGCACCCACGAATTAATAGAGCTGAGTTCAAATTGTTTATTGCTTGCTGTTGTTCAAACTGCAAAGGTTTCAGATTTACAGCATTTTGAATTGCCATGAATATTACAGATTTCGGGTGATTTAAAGCTATTGAAGTAGCTACTGTTACAATTTTTTTTTTCAAATGATTGTAAAATAATTGCGAAAGAGATTTTTAGTGAAAAACAATTTGAAAATCATTGCTAGCTATTTTATGGCAGTGAAGGCCGCTGCAGATACTTATTTTTATCGCTGTGAAAGCCTATCTTTTCTGTGATGTTGGCTCATCAAGCCAATTCATTTGTATGATAATAATAATAATAATAATATCTTAATACATAATGGAGCTCATGTGATTCTTATTGAGCTTTTGAGTTCAAGCTCAAGTCGCAAACGTGAGTTCAAGCTTAGAAAAATTGATTGAGTCACTTGAGTCAGATGTGCCTTCAGCTTAGCTCTGCTTGCTTGTAGTTCTTATTTGCAAGTTGAAAATCATCTTAAGATTTTTGTTTTAGATTACATGCGAAAAACAATTGAGTAGAATCATGAGTTAAGTCAAACTAAAATAAAATGTGGCTCAAATTTGACTCGGCTTATTTACACTTCTAGTCTTTAGGATCAATAATATAATTTTGATTTCCATTTTAACTTATTATGTGTGAAAAAATAAGTATAAAAAGAGTAAATCATGACCGTCTTAATTATTTAATATACTGCACGTAATAATCAAACAAAAGAGTGAAAAATGGAGTAATATTTTTTTTTTTAATAGAAAATCTTTAGAGAGAAAATCATGTGACATGACCTACCTGACTCACATCTATTATTTATTAATTAAAAATCATTATAAGAGCTACTCATCTCTAAGCAAATGGTGGGACTTTAGTATGAGATATGATCCCTTATAAAATACAAATTCTAAAATAATCATTCTTAATTAGAATTTTTTTTAATAAAATTGAAATACAATTTTTTTTATATTTTTCGTGAAGTAAATTTCAATTAAAGATTAGTTTTTTTTTTAATATAACTTTTTTACTTCTACATTATGATCATTATGTCAGTAAAAAGAAAACTTTAATGTAAAATCAATCGGACAAAAACATAATTTGATTTTTTTATTCTCCCATCTTCATTTAACTATATAGTACGGACACTCTAATCTTAAGGTTTTAATAAATCCTCACTTTTTTTTTCTCATTTTATTATGAGCCCTGTTGTGATCATTAAACATATGCAAAAAATTTTATTTAATTTTCAAATTTTAAACCCTACACTATCAAATGAGTTTCCACCACCTTAACATCTTATACCTTACTCTTAGGCTTAAAAAAATAATAATAGAGACAAAAGTCACAAAATATATAGACAAAAGTAACAAACTAATTTGGATATTTTTAAATAGTTTTGAATTAAACCTCTATGCAATATTGCTAATCATTGTTTGGGGGAAATTATGATTTTTTGGGTTGATGGGGAATCTTTCCTAAATTTGCCATTTGAAATTTATTCCTTTCCTTAGCATCATAACTCCAAATTAAAGGTCAAAGTCTAGAGACAATCTGGAGATTATCAATATCAATCTCTAATGTTCTCCTCTTCAAATAACAGTTAATTTACTAAATCCTCATGTGTATGTCAACTATGAATAACAAATTTATTATCAAAAAACATCAATAATATAAATATTAGAAGTTTAGAAAATTTTTTTCTTAACATTATTAATGTGTCATTAACATTTGTTTCATACTTGCATGGACTAACACAAAAAATAAATGTACCTCCAAACCATATGTATGGTAGCAAATAAAAAGAATGGTAGGAAAAACATTAAAAAAAGAAAAAAAAAAAGAATTGAAAATATAAGAGGAACAATAAGATGATATTCAAATGCCTAAAACATTTACAAAGTCATTGGGAATATAGACATTCAATAAAAATAAATTACCCTGATGACAGAATAATAACAATCCATTTTTCACGATCATCCACAAAAACCTACAACTATACTTGTACAAAATTATGACAAACTTTGACTATCTACTCATTGTATTCCTATATATAAAAGTGTAATAATAGAGCATATAGAGAGTTTTAATTCTCTAAATATAGAATTTATATTTCTCTATTCCATTTTCGATCTTCTTTTATGTAGGATATTTAACTTGGTATTAGAGCTACAACCCTTTGGCTAAAGTAATTAAACTTATTTTTTCTTTTCTATTGCATCTATGCAATCAGTTGAGGCAGATACTTCCATTACCACTGAATCTCTCTTCTCATTAGGAACAATCATATCCCATCTCAGTTAAAATTTTTGATACTAAATCTCAAAAATATTGTCTATACTCAACTTATCATTGAAAATCATCTTACATGATGGCCACAAATTCTCAAGATTTTTTGAGCAAATGGTTTCAAAGGGTATTTAGATGGAACAATAGTTAGACCACCAAAACATCTAACTAACTCAGATGGTTCTAGTAACCAAATTTTACAGCTTCTGAAAAGGTGAGTGGATCTAGTTTGGGGGATAAGGAGTGCTATGAGTCAAGTATTTGTTTTGGTTTGAGAGTATTAGTGTTGAACCATGTGAGCATAGGATGTGTTTTTGGTTGTGGGATTGTAACGATAGGTGGATTTGTGGAAGGTTAGTTTATAGAAGGGGAGGTATTTGATGAAGAAAGAATTGAGGTGACAGAGTTGTTGTGTTGGTGGAGGTAGAGCTTGTAGGAGAGGGAGATTGTGGTATATGTGGTGTTTATTTTTAGATGTTGGGGGACAGCATGCAGATCGTAGGGGATACTTATTGAAGTGTCGGGTGCAAGATTGAGGTATGCTGTACTATCTCGAAAGATAGATGCATCACCCTTCAATGGACCTAATCACCTAATAAGGACTCTTAAGACATGATGAGTCTTTGAATATACCGAGATTTTTCCCTTGCTTTACATGGGTGAATAAAGTAGGGTTTATATTAAAATAGGTTCTTAAATTTCTTATGGAGGCAAGCCTCCATAGTTAATTACATCTTAGAGAATAAAATTCACTAAGAATATTATCGATTAAAGTAGAAAATTATCATCTCTAAAGATTTAAAGGTTTGACTATCAAATGATTGGTTATATTTAGAAAATCAAGTTGGAAAGTTCATGGAGAAGGTTTATTTTTGGAATCCAAAGGGTGGAAGCAAGACATGGTCATGATACTAGGAAGTTTAAGCCTCCATAGTTAATTACATCTTAGAGAATAAAATTCACTAAGAATATTCTTGAAAGTACAATTATCATTCTAAAGATTTAAAGGTTGACTATCAAATGATTGGTTATGTTTAGAAAATCAAGTTGGAAAGTTCATGGAGAAGGTTTATTTTTGGAATCAAAAGGGTGGAAGCAAGAAATGGTCAAACTAGGAAGTTTAGTAATTCCTATCCTATAATTGGGCTTTATATATTTAAAAGTGAAGAGACTTATTTATTTGAGTTGAATTTTATTAGATTGTTAAGGCTTATAATATGCTAACACAAGGTTGTGAAAATGCATAAGAGGTGAGAATTTATGGTTATAGCCTAAAGAAGCATTTGGATCTAAATTTAGGGAGTTTTAAAGCATGACCTAAATCTAAGCGACAGAGGAGACATAAGGGTTTACATCCACAAGAGAGAGTAAACCTATCCAACTTCTTGACTTATAATCACATGGAGTGTCCACCAGCTAACTCCTCCTACAATTTCAAAATCACGTAGTCCAGTCTTATGAATTATAAGATAGCTAGGGTAATTATTTAATTGGAAAGAAACTAAAGTCCTAAACCCAAATAAGAGACAGAGTGAAATGTGACATATATAATGCATAAATGCAAATTTTCAAATTTTATTTCATTTTGAAAAGGCCTTGGAATTTTTATATGCCTAAATACATGATGAAGTGGATTATTAGCCAAATTAAAAGAGAGGGTTGTAGTTGTATGGGTAAATGTATATGAGGCCCTCATTTTGCAAGAGTGATTTAAGATGATATGTGATACAACATTCAACCATACAACTAAGGGGTTGCCAAATCTTTTAATTATCTTATTTATGTCCTTCTGAGGTGAGGTTATGAGTTATTTAAAACTTTAATTATAAGTGATTAGTTGGATAGAAAATTTATTTTTATCCTAAGAGCCTATCACATCCAGGCCATACATGAAAGCATCAATCATAAGAAAATATAAAAAAGCATGCCATTTTTAATGCATAGTTTAAACAAATCATCAAACCAATTTTATAACTACCTTAAAATAATAAGAGATCGGTGTGGTCGAGTACCATCGAACAACCCAAAAAAGAAAAAAGATGGGTAGTCGAGCTCTACCCTTATACAACCCTGAATATGAAAAAATAATTTCAATTAGAAATGAATACATGCTATGGGGGTCTTCATTCTTCATATCTTCTTATCCACCTTGTCTTAGTCCTTTGATTTGGTTGTGCTCTAAGCCTCCAAAGGCATCATAGGACCTCCAAAGACAAAGCCTTATAGCCACTACTCATCCTAATCTCCCTTAGCACTAATCCTAATCCCTATTACAAAATTACACTTGTATATAAAAAGCAAATCTAACTACAAGAGGTTAACTAAATACACATATAAAAGCTTATGTATAATTTGGACTTAGTCGAACATAGGTACCAAGCCTGTCATAACATGGATTATGCTTAGGGGTTTAAGCTACCCACAAAGAGAGCATTAATATTCATTTTGAACATATGTACAATCCCCTATAGAAAATATGATTAGGTTAAGAGCGGCCTAACATCCAGTTTACGAACCATATACCCTAACATCCAGTCTAAAATAATACATCACAAAATAAAATATACATCAAATCATACACCATCCTAACATGGAGCTTAATGTGGTGACTTAATTATAATGTGTGTGTTGAGGCTTTGTGTCGCATGTCTTACTAAATATTAGAGTTATATTTTTCTAAGTATAGAAAATATTCAAGTTAACATGATGGTTGGTTTCACTTTAAGTTGTTTAGCTGATTTGATAATTTTAATTTATATTTTGTTTTGTTTCATTTGACTTACACTTAGCAACTAAATGTTATAAAGAGGAGGAAGAGGATTACTCTCTTTCAACCCTACCTTAAGCCATTTTCTAAAGCATATTAATTTAATTTAGTTCTCTTTAATGAATGGCTTATTAAGTGATTTTTAATTAATTCTAAGTTTAGGTCAACTTTAAATGATCATATTCAATATGAAAGGCTTCTTAAGATTAATCTAAATGAATTACTATCACATGACATATATTGAATCATTCCTTTCCATCACATGTAGAATACATATGATTTAATCCTAAGTGAATCTATACATGTAACATGTTTTAGCACACTTGAATGATAAATGTAGGTGCATGTTTGAAGTTTATATTTTCATTTTGATTAGATTATATAAACATATAAATTAGAGCTCTATCCAAATTCTAATACCAAAATACATATGGATGGAATCACATAAGTACGTGTCATTATTAACCAAGAAAGCGAGGTAATCAAATGACCTTCTTGGGGCTAGTTAAAGCCCCGTATTCTTGGGATGTCCAGATTATATACTTGTTAACATTCCAAGCATATATAAATCTATACATGAATAAGGGAAAGAGAGCACTAATATATACATATAACATATGCTAATGGCTTAGGTGAATGTAAATGCATGTATTTTTGGTAACAAAAGAGGATCTTCATCTTTTAATTAAGCATACATAGACATGTATAAAATATGTGAGTAAGTACGTGCCATTGTTAAACTAGGGAATTGATGTAATCAAATGACCCCCTTGGGGCTAACTAAAGCCTCATAATCCCGAGATGTCCAGACTAAACACTTGCTATCTTAAATACATATGAATGTATACACAACTATAAGGATGAGAATCATGCAAAGATTGTACTTTCTTTAATTAAATCATATAGGCATATGATTAAATCTTTATCTAAATTCTAATATCAAAATATATAAGAATAAAACCAAATGAGTACATGTCATTGTTAAATTAGGGAGGTGAGATAATCAAATGACCTCCTTGGGGCTACTTAAAGTCTCGTATTATACCCATTATTGTTCAAACTCATGTAAACCTATATATGAATTATAGAAAAGAGAGCTTTATTTAATATGCTTAAGCTATAGACACATGCAAATCCTATGTATATCTATAACTATTAACACTCTAAATATTATAATCAATTCATAAGTTTTGAATTTATTAGTGATAATAGCCACACATATATTTAATTAAGCCACCACATGAAAGTTACATAGGGGAAATTCATTTGATTTATTTAAATTTGAAAGCATGAATGCATGAAATTAAATGACATACAACATTTAATATGCTTAGAAATGAATAATTAAATAGCAACACATGATTTATTCAATTAAACTAATTCCTAAGGACAATCACATTAAATAAACCCATGTAAAGAAAACCAAAGTTCCTTTATCAATTTAGTTCTGAATCTTTGATTTGATTTAAAGAGGAGGAGGAGTACTCATTTATTATCTAATCCCATTCCCACATTGGTAATTTTATTTGATTTAAAAGATAGTAATTAGATGAATTTTATGAATTAATTATGTTGGATCCTTAATTAAATCAACACTCTTACTTATGTCACCTTAATGTTATTAACTAAATGATTATGAGCTAACATGATATGCACATGGATGAAAAGTAAATTTGCAATGATCTTAGAAAATAGAACAGGCCTAATACAATTAGCTCATAATTAATAGTTAATTAAATTAAGAAACTTTAATTATGTACTCTTATGACTTCTCCACACATGTGGATTAGCCATAATTTCCCTAAATGTCTTTAAGTTATTAAGCACTTAAAGATCTACCCCCGATTTAGTTAATTAGAATATGATGTGATTAGGATTTGAATTTTGTTAATTAAGCTCTTTAATCAATTTATTCTTTAATTAGTCTCATTTCTTAAATAATTTTTCTTTAAAGGAGGATGGACTTAGGAAAAAGATTAGGAGAGAGAGGCCATCATCCTATTTTCCTTGTCCATTTACTGTTCAACAGTGATTAGTGTGTTTAATTATTTATTTTTTGCTATTTAGAAGGTTAATTAATTAGTTAAATTAATTAAGAGAGTGATTAAGGCTTAACTAGTCAATTACCCTAATTAGCCAAGTAATAAATGCCAAGAAAATTATAGGAGGCAGAAGTCATCCCATTAAATTAACCCATAAAGTTTGAGATTAATTAGTCAAGTAATTAAGAAGTAATTAGGCTAATTAAATGTGTAATTAAACTTTAATTAAGCCTCAATTAATGTTCAAAATCATTTGGAATTAATTTTAAATAAATCTACTCTAAAATACCTTTAAAATGAATATTTATTTTTATTTTTTTATTTTTCTACAATTTGTTTTGAATTTTGGAAATTTTAGCCATTAAATACATTAATTAAACCTTAATTAGGCATAATACCGTTAGCACCACACGGACCGCTGATGTGGTATGCTTTCTACGTGGCACTGTGGGATTGGCCACTTGTTCATTTCGATTACACGTGGCGGTGATGGATCTTTCATCCGTGGTTGATATAGATTGACATGGGATTAAACAGTGGTTCTTAAAGGGATTAAATCAAAATTTTCTAATAGATTAATCACGATCATCCATTTCAATCACAGAGAACATGCGGTGCATGATCCATCATCTCTCGAGCTATGAAAGATGGACACCGTCTGCCTTTCATCACTTGATTTGATCTTACTCGAGAGCTTAGATCGACTCAAAATGGATCCAACGCCTTCACGATGATGATCAAAGGAGATCCAATAGTGGAAAATGCACGATATGCAAGTTTCCTTTACAAAGCTTTAAATAAATTTCACTAGGAGGTTAGTTTTGTGGAATTACCTCACCGGAGCTCATGACTGATGCCAGAATCGATTGAGGAAGCTTCCTTTAGTGGAGATGAAGCCCTATTGATTGGCACATGCATTGATTCCTTGCTGTTTGCTTGGAAGACCATGAACCGATGATTTAAAGGTTGGCATTGATCGAACTCGTACCTCTAGTGGTCGGATAGCTTAGAAGGTGATTCGTTCTTGTTCGACAAAGTATGGGGAAGGTGTGGGTGAAGTTAATTTGAGTTTGGTAGAGAATTAGAAAAATTAGAATGAACGGACGGATGTCTTATTTCGGTCTTGGGAAATTTGGCAATGGGGGAGCTTGGGAAGCTTTGGGGAGGGCTCTAAAATGGCTTTGGGGAGCTTGTTGAGGGTGAAAGTCATCGATTTAGATCAAAATGAGGGTGGGAGTATATCCCCCCATCCCTTGGATTAGACAGACAGGATTGGAGCCTGATTTTCGGTTGGTCAGTAGTCGTCAGGGTGCCAGAGTGGTCGATGTCACCTCCACATGGCTCTACTTGGTTGGTGGCTGAAGGTGGCTATCTTCTCCTTTGGTTCCATTGGTTTTGGATAGTGAGTTAACTCACATTTCCTTGGTCCATGGCCAACCTAGCCCACTTGGGTCTGGTTGGGTGGCTAGGTTAGACCCTCATTTGGGTTTTTGGTGGCTACCAAGGGGAAAAAGGAGGGTGGACTTTGCCATTTTAGAGAAAATCCCATGCGGGGAGGAGAATCCAAGGGAGATTTATCTTAGGTTGAACCCAACTTGTGTTGGGTTCATTTTAGGCTGACCCTAGGTGGGTTTAAGATGGGTTGGATCAGGTTACATTGGGTTTTGGTTTGGTTCAAATGGGTTTGGCTCAATTTGATCTCTAATTTGGGCTAAATGGGTTATGTTGACCAATTGGCAAAGATGGCTT
The DNA here is from genome assembly GCA_021442155.1 of Cymbidium sinense. Classification (NCBI taxonomy): domain Eukaryota; kingdom Viridiplantae; phylum Streptophyta; class Magnoliopsida; order Asparagales; family Orchidaceae; genus Cymbidium; species Cymbidium sinense. Next base: position 139,984 of record JAKCPB010000903.1, read on the forward strand.
CAATTATGGCTTTGGTTAAGTTCAATAATTAATTCAGAATTAAATTGAGCCATTGGTTGCAATCAATTTGGGTTAGATTATGATTTGACCCAATTTGGTCTTTTAAGTCAAATTGGGTCAACTTGGGTTAAAGGGCCAATTGGGTTAGGTTTAGCTCAATTGATGGTTAAGTCATGTTCAATTATTGATCATAAGTTGCTGTCAATCAATGGTTTCAATTAATTTGGCTTGGGCTGAGATTTGGCCAGATTGGTTCATGTAGGTTAAGAGTGTTGACTTGGTTTGACCTAATTGAGGATAATTGATCAATCTAGGGTGATCAACAATCATCATAGGAGGTTTTGGTAAGTTTGGTTCAATCCAATTTGGGTTGATTTGCTTAAATACATCATTTAGGTCACTTTGGCTCAAGTGAGCCTATTGGGTTTAGTTGAGCCAATTTTGGGTTGATTTGGATTTAGTTGAGTTTATATATGGATTTAGGATTTAAGATTTAGCTTTGATTGCAATTGGTTTGGGTTCAAATGGGTTTTGGTTTATTTTAATATTTCAAGTCAAATGAGTTAAGCTAGGTTTGATTTGGATTGATTTTGGTTTGGCTTGATGATTATAGGTTTGATTTATATTTCGGATGGTGATTGAAGATATAATTGATTCATGAGAAAATCAATTGAATTTAGTTTGAATTGAATGGAAATTTAGCTAAGTCCATAGAATTGAATCATATGGCTTAAGCTTGGGTTTAATTTGATTTGATATTTGGATTTGGTATGATTAAGTTTGATTGTATGTTTGGTAAGAGTTGAATTAACTTTGAGAAAATCAATTGAATTTAGATGAGTTTGGATTTGATTAAGGTTAAGTCCATAGAATAAAATCATGTACGAAGAGTTTGAATTTGATTTATTATTTGGGTTTGATATGATTGGAATTTAATTGTAGGTTTGATTTATATTTGGGAAGATGGTTGAATATATAATTGATTCATGAAGAATCAATTAATTTTGGTTTGATTTGGATTTGATTAAGGCAAAGTCCATGGAATTGATCATGTGGCTTTGGTTTGGATTTGATTATAGGTTTAAATTATTTGACATGGATTTGGATTTGGTATTAGATTTGATAGGATTGGATTTGAGGTTTGGTCAAAGGGTAGATGAGTTTAGGCTATAGGATAGGTTTGTTTCCCTATGTCCTAATGCATAGCTTAATCCTATGATTAACCCTTCTAAGTCTTTAGGCTTAGGTTAAGTGTTCGCCTAATTGCTAGAAATGTCTTATGACTAAAAAAGTCTTAATATCTATCAGACTCCTAAATCTAAGAAGAAGAGATTGAATCCTCACTCCAATAGTCAGGTCAACAAAAGGATAGCCTAATAGGTATGGTGTAACTGATAGGACACACCACACATATTAGTTTTGACTAAGGTGATCAACAATGTCCAAAAGATTACAAGCGCTAATGGAAACAATCTATACCTAAACGAGGGGTAGATAGAATCACAATCTTCAACTCATCTGTGCTGCACAAGGGAGGAGTCCACTGGATAAGAATTTGATTGAATTTGTTTGGTAGGTATCCGTTGGGGATGAAGATTTAATTTTTGGAGGGGAGATCTGCTGTGATACAAGTTTAAATTAGATTTGATTTGGTTTATGTTTGATTCGGGGGCATATCTGATGGGGATAAAAGCTTGAATCCACTAGGGATCAAGACTGAATTTGATGTAATTTGTGTAAATGTCATACATATCTGCTTTGGGATATGGGTCAGAATCCACTGGGGATCAAGACTGGGTTTAATTTATTTTAATTTATTATGGCTCCATTGAGGAGGTTGTTTTGAATTTGATTGATTTGTTTAATTTATTTATATGGTTTAGGCTCCATTGGGGAGAAGGGTGTAATTTAAGTCCACTAGGAGGAATCAGATTGAATTTGATTTGATTTGATTTAATTTATGGACCCTGTCGGTGTGTGATGGATCTACTAAGAAGAAGCCACGGGGATCTTGGCCTATCTTAGATTTACAAATCCAAAGAGGTAGCCTATCGACTGTGGGGTAGGACTATCCAACTAAAAGGTTGCCTTTCTGTGTGCAATGACTGTGCTAGGAATAAAGTGTAATAGACTTACATCTTTCAAAGTAGAGAACAACCATTGGGGTGATCTGTCGGCAACATGATAAATTGAACTTGATCTAAGGCGACTACTGAGTGAGTGCCGCTAGGACTTTATCAACTCAAGATTAGTCGAGTTTATCTTAATTTCATTTGATTTAATATGGTTTGTGTGAATTGGAATTAGTTTGATTTAATTCATGGTCCCTATTGATGCATGATGTACCCAGAAGGGACTATCTATTTAACTATCTCTATTTATAAATCCAAAGGGTACATGCCGTAGCGTAGAACTAACCGACCTAAGAGTTGCCTTTCAGTGTGCAATAGCTATGTTTAGAAGAAAGTGCAATAGACTTACATCTTCCAAAGCAGGGAACAATAGTTGGGGTGATCTATTAGTAGCATGAAAAATCGAACCCGACCAAGGGATACTATTGAGTGAATGCCACTGGGGGCTTACATCAACTCAAGAGTAGTCAGACGATTCTTATCGGGAGTTGCTAATATTGCCCTAAAGATAGGATGCTTGCTTGGGAAATGGTGCTACTAGGGGTTTCCTCCTGATCAACAAGTGAATATATATGCTATTTATATGTTTGTGTGGGCTCTGTCAGTGTACGTGGGACCACACTGAGAAGGGGCTATATCGGCCTTGACCTATCTAAGATTTACTGGACTAAAGGAGAAGTTTTCCATCCGCAGTATGAATTCTCCAACCACAGGGGTAGTTACTAGGAAAGAGGAAATGCCCAATTCGGTAGTAACTCGGCTAGTGTCTAGATGGGGTTGTAAGGACATAATCCAAATAGAGTGTCCACTGGGGAGGTGCCGCTTATCCTGATCCTTGAAAAGAAAGCCTATAGGTGTACGGTGGCCAACTTAAGGAGAAAGCATAGCAGACTTACATCTACCATGAGTGGTGTATCCACAAAGTGGGTCATTGTCAGCATAGCGAACACTAACCAACCTAAGGTGCCCGTCGGTGTGCGATGATCAATCTAAGAAGAAGGTGTAACAGACTTACATCTTCATAGACGAAATTGATCATCGAGATAGTCTGTCATTGGCGGGACAAATGCTATCTGACCTAGGGCAACTATTAGGTGGAGTCCCAGCAGGACGGATTTAATTTGAAGTTAAGAGGAAAGGGAGACTTACCCTAAACCTCAAATATACTCAACCTAGTTGGCGCACGATAGTGTTGACCTCACTTTTGAAGTAAGGGTTTAATCTTCCCATCTTAGACTTGGGAGTATTCTAGACACTAAGACTTCCCTATTCATAAGACACTTATAGCAATTAGATAAACACTTAGCCTAAGCTTAGAGCTTAGAAGGGTTAACCATAGGATTAGGTTATGCCCTAGGGATTCGAACAATCTACCTACCTTATAGCTTGAACCCAACCTATTTTCACCTTATTAAGAAAAAAACCAAATTCAATTCATATCAAACCTACAACCAAATCATATATCAGATATCAAATCAATCCAAAATCTAAACCAAAGCTCTATGACCTACCTTCCTGAACAGCCAAATCTTAATCCAAATCAATCCAAATCAATTGATTTTCTCATAATCAATTTATACCTTCAATCAACCTCCTAAATATAAATCTAATCTACATTCAAATGATCAAAACTAAATCAAACTAAATTAAATTAAATCAAAACCATTCTTTAATACTTATGACCTACCTTCATGGACTTATTAAATCATAATCCAAATCAATCCAAAATCAATAGATTTTTCATAATCAATTGTGATGTTTAGTTTTGGATGTACACCAAGATCATAGAGTACTTATGTGATGGGTGTGACATTTAGGTATGGTGTATCTCAAAAGATAGGGCATCACCCTTCAATGGACCTAATTACCTAATAAGGACTTCTAAGGCATGATGGGTCTTCGAATATACTAGATATTCTTCTCCTACTTGACATGGATGAATAAAATAGGGTTTATGTTAAACCAGGTTTATGTTAAATTGGGTTCTAAAGTTCCTTATGGAGCCAAGCCTCCATAGTTAATTACATCCTAAGGAAGGTGAATTCCTTAGGAATACTCTCGATTAAAGTAAACAATTAGGGTCTCCAAATATTTCAAGGTTAGACTATCAAAGGATTGGTTATATTTAGAAAATCAATCGGAATAGATCAAATGGAGAGACTTATTTTGGAAGCCAAATGAGATGAGTAGGGAATGTTCATGATATTAAGAAGCCTGGTGAACAATCTAATCTATCTTATAGTTGGGCTTTATATATTTGAAGTTGAAGAGAATTTTTTTATTTGAGTTGAAATTTCATTAGATTACAAAAGGCTTATAATCCAATAACATAAGATTATGAAAATGCATAAGAGATGAGGATTTATGCTTGTAGCCTGAAGAAAACAGTAACCTCGGATCCTAAATCTAAGGAGCTTTAGCATAAGCTAAAGCATGACCTAAATCTAAGTAAAGATCAGCATAAGGTTTACCTCCATAAGAGAGGATAAACCACCTGATTGTTGAACTTACAATCACCTAGAGTGGCCACTAGCTCCTTTTTTTTATGATTTAAAATCATGTAGTCACATATGAAATTACAAGATAGTTGTTATTTATTTAAAAGAAACTAAAGTCCATAGATCCACTAGGAAACTAGAGCATGAGTGGAATGAGTAATGAATTAATCTAATGCAAAATATTTTCAAATTTTATTTAATTCTTGACACTTCATTTGAATAATGACTTTAGGATTTTGATGCCTACATGCATAATGAAATAAAGTTGTTGGCTAAATTAACAAGTAATGGGTGTTTTCCAACACAAGGGATGCCCTCACAGGTCAAGAATTCTCCTATCATGCAAGGATGTAAATCCCTTATTTTCAAGAGAGAAATAATATGCATGCATGATGTGAAACATTCAACCATTCATCTAAAGGGGTTGATAAATCTTTCAATTATCTTGATTATGTCCTAAGCTTTATGATGAGATTATGAGTTATTTTAAATTTTAATTATGAGCGATTAGTTCGATAGAAAATTTATTTTTATCCTAAGAGCCTAACACATCCATGCCACACATTAAAGCATCAAACATGAAGAAACTATGAAAAATATGCCATCCTAATGCGTAGTTTAAACATAACATCAATCAATTTTATAAACTATCGTAAGAGAATAAGAGGCCGGTGCGGTCGGGCTTCATCATACAACTCAAAAATGAAAAGATGGGTAGACGAGCTCTACCCTCATACAACTCAAAATATAAAAGAATAATTACAATTTTATCAAATACTATGGGGGTCTTCTTTCTTTCATTTCTTCATATCTTCTTTCTTCCTTCTCTTGATTTGGATGTCCTTGCTTCAAAGGCATCACAGGGCACCCCAGGACAAAGCCTTCTAACCCCTGCTCATCCTAATCCCCCATAATATTAATCCTAATTCCTATTACAAAATTATATTAAAAATAGAAAAAGTAAATCTAACTACACTTGCAAAATAGAGGTTAGCTAAACTCACATATAATCCTGTTGAAATCAATTTTGAAGTGAGTTCTCAATATCCCCATCTTAGAACTAGGAGTCACCTAAACACTAGGACTTCCTTAGTCATAAAACACCTTTAGTACAGGTGAATTATTTTAACCTGCAGAGACTTAGAAAGGTTAATCATGGGATTAGGCTATGCTTTAGTACTTAGGGAAATCCACCTACCCTATAACCTAAAACTAATCCATGTTCACTTTCTTTAGCCATAACCAAACCTCAAGTTCAATTCAAATATCAAATCCAAATGCAAATCCAAATTCCAAGCCAAATAATTGAAGCTAATGCTCAAACCAATCGGTGTGCTAGAACTAATCGACGGGATAACTTGTCATTGGCAGGACAGATGCTATTCGACCTAGGGTGACTACTAAGTGGGGAGTCCCATAGGAGGACTAAACCCAAACTTAAAGTAGGTTTAGGGTTTAGGATTTAGGGATTTTAGGGTTCAGGGTTTATGGTTTAAGGATTAGGTTTTCAAATTAGGATTCATATTTTAGCTTATGGATTAGGGTTTTTGGGTTTTTTTATTTTGAAATAGAGAACAAATTCATATTCAACATTTCTTCTTTCATTTTTTTAGTTTATTTTGTATTTATTTCAATTTATTTTATTTTATTTTATTTATGTTTATTTTTTATTTTTATTTCATTTAGTTTATTTATTTTACATTTATTTATTTTAGTTTAGGTTTTTTATTTTAATTTACTTTTTTAAGTTTTGGTGTAGATTTATGTCTATTTTTTAGTTGAGTTTTTTTTTTATTTTTTGTTTTAGGTTTAGGTTTTCTTTTTTATTTTTAGGTTTAGGTTTAGGTTTAGGTTTTTAATTTATTTTTTTGGTTTAGGTTTTATTTTTTAATTTTAGGTTTAGGTTTAGGTTTATTTTTTTTTTCTTAGGTTTAGGTTTAGGTTCTTATTTTAGGTTTATTTTAGGTTTTATTTTTAGATTAGGTTTAGGTTTATTTTTTATTATATATTTTATTTAGTTTAGGTTTAAGTTTAGGTTTAGTTTATTTTGGTTTAGGTTTAGGTTTTATTTATTTTAGTTTAATTTATTTTAGTTTAGGTTTAGTTTTATTTTATTTTATTTTATTTTTAGGTTTATTAGGTTTAGGTTTTAATTTATTTTATTTTAAGTTAGATTTATTTTTATTTTGGGTTTACTTTTTATTTTATTTAGGTTTTATTTTTATTTAGTTTAGTTTTATTTATTTTATTTTAGTTTAGTTTAATTTTAATTTTTTTTTTAGGTTTAGATTTAAGTTTAGGTTTAGATTTTATCTTAGGTTTTTATTTTATTTTGGCTTAATTTTTTATATATTTTATTTTTAGGCTCTATTTAGTTTAGGTTTAGATTTTTAGCTTTTCACGGTTTATGGTTTAGGGTTAGTTTAGGTTTAAGATTTAGGGTTTAGGGTGTAGGGTTTAGGGTTTAGGGTTTAGAATTTAGGATTTTTACCTTTTTTTTTGATTTAAGGTTTAGAGTTCAGAGTTTAGAGTTTAGGGTTTATGTTTTAGGGATTTAGGGTTTAGGGTTTATGGTTTAGGATTTGGTGTTTAGGGTTTAAGGTTTTTAGGGTTTAGGGTTTAGGTTATTGGTTTAAGTTTCAAGTTTAGTTCAGTTTAGGGTTTTGGGGTTTTCACGAGAATAAATGATTCAACATTTCTACTTTTACTTATTTAGTTTATTTTTAGGTTTTTATCTTAGGTTTATTTTATTTTTAGTTTAGTTTATTTTATATTTTTATTTTTTTATTAGTTTTTTGTTTTTTTTGTTTAAGTTTAGGTTTTAGTTTAGGTTGTTATTTTATTTTATTTTTATGTTTTATTTAATTTAAGTTTAGGTTTTTAGGTTTTTAGAGTTTAGGGTTTAGGGTTTAGGGTTTAAGGGTTTAGGGTTTAGGGTTATGGTTTAGTGTTTAGGGTTTAGGGTTTAGGGTTATGTTTTAATGTTTAGGGTTTAGGTTATAGGGTTTAAGGTTTAGGGTATAGGCATTAGGGTTTAGTGTTTTTAGGGTTTAGGATTAGTTTAGGGTTTAAGGTTTATAGTTTTATGATTTAAGGTTTAGGGTTTAGGGTTTAAGGTTAGGGTTAGGGTTTAGGATTTAAGGTTTAGGGTAGCCGCACCCTTATACAACCTGGAATATCAAAGAATAATTATAATTGTATTAAATGCTATGGGGGTCTTCTTTCTTCATATCTCCATTTTCGATTTGGTTCCTTCTTTCATTTGGATGGTGGTTGCTTCAAAGGCATCAGTCACCTAGGACAAAGCCTTTGTCCAATGCTCATCCTAATCCCTCACATCACTATTCTAAATCCTATTGTAAAAAATTACATTTATGTGGGGAAAGTAAATCTACACAAAATAGTGGTTAGCTAAATATAAATATAATTCCAAGTAGTTGTATTTATAATTTGGACTTAACACCCTACACATGGGTAACTAAGCCCACCTGTCCTAACTTGGATTATGCTTAAGGATTTTAGCAACTTGCAAAAAGAGCATTCACATTTATTTTTAAGTATCCCTTAAGCATAATCCCTTGCAAAAAATATGATTAGGTTAATATTGGCCAATCATCTAGTCTACGAAGCATACACCCTAACATCCAATCTAAAATAATACATCATAAAACAAAACATACATCACAACATACACCATCCTAACTTAGAGCTAGAAGTGGTGACTTAATTCTAATGTGTATTAAGGCTTGTGTGGTAAGTCTTGTTAGGCATTAGTGTTGTATTTTCTAAGTGTAGAAGGATTCAATTTAACATGAATGGTTGATTTCACATGAAGTAGTTTAATTGATTTGAGAATTTTAATTTGTGTTTTTTTTTTCATTTGATTACACTTAGCAACTAAGTGTTATAAAGAGAGGAAAAGAGGATTGCCCTCTTTCATCCCTACTTTAAGTCACTTTCTAAACTATATTAATTTGATTTAGTTCTCTTTAGTGAATGACTTACTAAATGATTTAATTAATCCTTAGTTTAGGTTCACTTTAAATAATCATATTCAAATGAAAGGCATCTTAAGATTAATTTAATTGAATTACTACCACATGACATATATTAAATCATTCCTTTCCAACACATGTAACATGCATACGATTTAATCCTAAGTGTATCTGTACATGCAACATAATATAGCACACTTAAATGATGAATGTATGTATGTTTAGAATTTATATATATTTGATTGAATTATTCAATCATATTAATTTAAAACTTTATCCAAATACTTATGCAAAAATGATATAAGAATAAAATTAAATAGGCATGCGCCATTGTTAAACCAGGGAAGTGAGGTAATCAAATGATTTTCTTGAAACTAGCTAAAGCCTCGTATTCTTGAGATGTCCAGACTATATACTTATTTGCATTCAAACATATGTAAATTTGAATGCAAGAACAAAAGAAGTAAGCTCCAAATCATATGGCTAATTAACACTTAGTCAATTATGAATGCATGCAGTTTTAATGTAAAATGGGATTTCCATTCACTAACCATATAGATATACATGTACAAAGATATAAGTACATGTCATTGTTAAACCGAGTGAGGTAATCAAATGACCTCCTTGCTAACTAAAGCCTCATATTCTTGGGATGTCAGCTATATACTTACTTTTCTTGGACACATCGATGTATACATAAATGAGGGAAAGAAAACCATGCAAAGATTGTATATGTTTTTTTGATTGAATCATTTATATATATAAATTAAAGCTCTATCAATATCTAATGTTGAAATACATAAGAATGAAATCAAATGGGTACATGCCATTGTTAAACTAGGGGAGTGAGGTAATCAAATGACCTTCGGGGCTAACTAAAGCCTCATGTTCTTGGGATGTCCGACTATATACCCATTACCATTCAATCTACATAAATCAATACGAATAGGAAAGAGAACTCAACATTCATACACTTAAATAGCACATGCATTTCTTATGTATTTATAACTAGCATCATAACACATATTATTCTTTATTTATAAGCTTTTGAAAAATACATTTGATTTAATAGTGATAATAGCCATGCATATATTAAATTAAATCAACACATGCAAGCTTACATAAAGGAAATCCATTTTATTTTACTTGATTTTGAAAAGATGGATGCATGAATTCAAATGACATACCAAATTTACCATGATTGGAAAGAGGACAATCAAATATAAGCATGTGATTCATTCAACCAAACTAGTTCTTAAGGACAATCAAATCAAATAAGATTATTTAAAGCAAACCAAAGCTTCTTTATTAATTAAGTTTTGGATTTCATTTGATTTAAAGAGGAGAAGAGAAATCATCACTTGTTATTTTAAACCCATTCCCACATTAATGATTTGATGTAATTTAAGGAAATGTAATTAAGTTGATTTTATGGTTAATTAAGTTGAACTTTAATTAGATGAATTAATTACCCTTACCTATGTCACCTTAAAGTAATTAACTAAATAATTATGAGCCAACATGATATGCATGGAAAATAAACTTGCAATGATCCTAGGAAGTAAAAGGGGCCTAATGCAATTGGCTCATGATTAATATTTAATTAGATTAAGTGACTTAATTAATTACTCTTATGTTTTCCCATAAATGTGTACTAACCATAATTTCATTAAACTCCTTTAGGTTATTAAACACCTAAAGATCTACCCTATGATTTAATTAATTAAAGTATGATGTGATTATGATTTCAATTTACTTAAGTGATTTAAATAATTAGTTAAATCTTAATTAATTTCATTTTAAAAATGGGTGAAATGAACTTAGGGAAAGGGGTCCCAACTCTATTCCTTAGTTCACTTACTGTTGAACAATGATTAATAAACTTAATTAACTAATTTTTTACAATTCATGATATTAATTAATCATTAATTAACTTAAAAGAGTACTTAAGGTTTAGTTTATCAATTTTCCTAATTAAGTGAGCAATAAATCCCAAGAAAATCATGGGAGACAGAGGTCATCCCATTAAATTAACCCACAAAATTTGGGATTAATTCTCAAGTAATTAAGGACAATTAAGCTAAAATTTCATAATTAAACTTTAATTAAACCTTAATTAATGTTCAAAATTAGTTAAGATCATTTTAATTAATTCTCAAAATACCTTTAAAATGAGTATTTATTTGTATTTTTTATTTCTCTATGATTTTTAATGATCTTTAGAAGTTTTGGTCATTAAAAATGATTAATTAATCCTAATTAAAGCCTAATCTTATTGTGTCATGTGGCATGCTTTCCATGTGGCATAGCGAGGCTACTAAAACTTATCGACTCAACGCCTGTGGCATGGCGGATGCACTTTCTTGTCTGCCATTCGATCTAAGATCAGATGACTATGATTAATCCCAAAGCTTAATAGGATTAAATTAGATCGATCTAGTGGATCTAATCAGTCGAATCATGCAAATGATGGTGCGTGATCTAACATCATGCTAGTGAGGGAGAATGGAGTCACATTGCTCACTTGATCCAAGCTTACACAATCCTGATAAACTCCAAAGGATCCCACACCTTCATGACATCGATTGAGGGGATCTAACGATCAAGATTACATGAGATTAAGTTTTCTTCAAAATGCTCCAACCCATTTTTGCCTAAAGATCGGTTTTGGAAGCATACCTCATTGGAGCTCAAAATCAATAGCTCAAATGATTGAGGAAGCTTCATCTAGTGGAGATGAAGCCCTATTGAGTAGTAATTGGATCAATTCCTCAATGTTCACTCAAAAGGCCATGAACTAGTGATTTGGAGCTCAGCTTTGATCAAAGTCCCACCTCTTATGCTCAAGAAGCTTGGGAGATGGTTTGTTCTTGCTTGACAAGGCCCAGGGAAGGTGCATACAAAGTTAATTTGAGTTTAATGGAGAAATGGGGATGTTAGGTCAGAAGTTGGAGTGTCCTATTTTGGGACAGATGGGAATGGCATTTTTTGATCGAAACAATCTTGGGAGATGGGAATGGCTCTAGAACTTGTCTTGGGTAGCTAGACATTGAGGAATGATTTTGTGTGTGTTTGAGTGGAAATGAGAGGTGTATACTCATCTTGATCAATGGGATGGGCTTGGCTTGTAGTGGCCGTCACCATCTCAATGAGTCATGGGTGATAGGGAGAAGGTGAGTTGGCTTGATTTGGTTGGTTGAAGGTGTGGAGGTGGCTTGCAAGGAGTGTGTCTTATGGGTTTCAAATTCTCCAATGGGGAGAGTGAGGTGATTTCACATCCCATTGGTCATGGTCGACCGAACCACCCCTTGGGTTGGGTTGGGCGGTCCTAGTCTAGGTGACCATTGGGAGAGTACCAAGTGGCCAAGGATTGGAAAAGATCACTTACATGGGTGATTTTCTCATGTGATGCCTTGACCTAAGAGTAATGGTCATTTCATATTGGATTTGGGTAGATTTGAAATGAGCCAAAAGTGGGTTAGCAAACTTCAAGTCAATTGGAGTTGATTTGGTTAGTTTTGGCTCAATTTGACTCATTTAGGTCAAATTATGTTAGGTTGGGTCAAGTTGACCAATTGGTCAAATTACATCAAACCCAAGATTAGGTCAAGTTCATATGATCATTTGGGATATTTTGGTTCAATTGGTTTGGTTTAGTTTGGCTTAGATTTGATTTTGGCTCATTTGAATTCATTTGGGTCAAATGGGTTTAGTTGACCAAATTTGACCAAATTATCCAATTGGTTTGGGTTTGACCCAATTGAAGATGATTGTAGGCTTTGGTTTTAATTAATTTGGATTTGGTTTTGAATTAGGCCAACTTGAACCTTTAGGTCAATTTGGGCTAAGTAGATCAATTTGGTTCAATTGGGTCCAATCATGGCTTTGGTAAAGTTCAACAATTAATTTGGAATGAACTTGTGCCATTTGCTGCAATCAATTTGGTTAATATTTTGATTTGACCCAGTTTGGTCTTTTAGGTCAATTTGTTGGGTCAAGAGGGTCAATTGGGTTTGGTCAACTCAATTGAAGGTCAAGTCATATCAAATATTGATTTTGATTTGGTATGAATCATTAGTTTCAAGGGATTTGTCTTAGGTTGCAATTTAGATAGTTTGGGTTCATATGGGTTAAGGGGTTGACTTGGTCAAATGTCCAAGTTGACATGGTTTGACCTAATTTGTGATAATTAATCAAACTAGGGTGATCAACAATCACGATGGGAGGTTTTGATGGGCTTAGTTCAATCCAATTAGGCTAGGATTAGAACTTGGCTCAAATAGGTCAAATTGGCCACTTCGGGTCAAGTGGACCAATTGGGTTTAGTTTGCTTAATTTTGGGTTGAGTTTGATTTAGTTGAGTTTATATATGGATTTGGGATTGATATATAAATTCAATTGCAATTGGGTTGGGTTCAAATGGGTTTTGGTTCATTTGAACATTTCAAGTCAAAAGGGTTAAGTTCAGTTTGCTTGGGTTGATTTTGGTTTGGCTTGATGATTGTAGATTTCATTTACATTTGTGAATATGATTGAAGGTATGATTGATTCAGGAGAAATCCAATTTAATTTTGGATTTGGAATGAAGGAATTTGGCTAAGTCCATGGAGTTGGGTCATGTGAGTTGATTTTGATTTTGTTTGATTTAGTTTTAATGATTTAAATGTATATTTCATTTAAATTTATGAAGATGATTGAAAATATGATTGTTTTATGCGAAAATCAATTGAGTTTGACTTGATTTGGATTAAGATTTTGCTAAGTCCATGGGATAGGTCATATGGCTTAGGAAGGGTTTTTATTTAGTTTGATTTAGTTTTGATCATTTAAATTTAGATTTGATTTATATTTAGGAAGATGATTGAAGATAAAAAATTATTATGAGAAAATCAATTGATTTGGATTTATTTGGATTAAGATTTTGCTAAGTCCATGGATAGGTCATATGGCTTAGGAAGGGTTTAAGTTTGGATTTGATCATGGGCTTCAATCATTTAGTTTTGGAATTTGGGTTTGATTTGGATTTGGATTTGATGTCAATTGAACTTGAGGTTTGGTTTGAGAAGGTGAACATGTATTGGATTTGGGTTGTAAGGTAGGTGGATTATCCTAATCCCTAAGGCCTAACCTAATCTTATGGTTAACCCTTCTAAGTTTTAGCTTAGGTTAAGTGTTTACCTAATTGTTAGAAGTGTCTTATGATTGGGGAAGTATTAGTGTATAAAAAACTCCTAAGATGGGAAGTTAAATTCGCACTCCAAAAGTGAGGTTAACAGGCCTTTGGCTCCATAGTGTTGCCCTTGGAGATAGATGATTGGAAGATCGAAGCCAAGTTTCATATTATTGTCTCAGATATATCTTTTAACGCTTTACTTGGGAGACTGTAGATGCATGAGAATAACATAGTTCCATCTTCTCTACATCAGTGTATGAAGTTTGTGAGAGGTGGGATCGTCTATTATGTCTAAGGAGATCTCAAGCCATTTATAGTTTATGAGGTCAGCATATATGAGGATGGCTTACTACCTCCCTCAAAATCAATATGTCTATTCTCACGAACTTGGCTAAAGTTAAAAAAAGAAAAAAGAAAGAGAAATAGAAAAAGAAAAGAAAAGAGAAAATAAAAAATGAAATGGGAGCAAATAGACTTGGAGGAGGAAGTGGAGCGACAAATTCCACCCACTTCGTTAATCCATGAACATATGGGTAGGATGACTTGACCTCCACTAGTGAGGAAGAGGCCGTTATAGGTAATCCAGGGTGAAAACCTCCTTATTGGCTACCAATAGAATATGTCCCAGCTAGAGTACACCACTATCCATATGGACTTAGTCTAGTTCATAAGATGAGTCTTATATGGTTAACACCGCCAGCTCTTCTCAATAATAGATTCCCTTGGAGGTGACACTTGAGGATAGATGAACCGCCCCAAAGCAAAGCATAAGTATCCAAGTCTATATGTGAAATAGACATTAGTTGGGAACCTTAGCTAACACTTTCTCTCAAAAGCTAAGGATTGATAAAGGAAGCCCCTAAGTCATCCACATGTGTGAAGACTAGAGGTTCTTCTTGGGAGCATCATCCTTAAGAAGTTGATGTAGAATATTAGGATGATTCATAGAGATTTAATAATTACCTTTTGATTGGTACTTGGCTTGTGTTCAAAATTTAGTAAAGAAAAGGTTAATCCCACATACTTGGTCAAAGCATGGTTAGACTACTTTGAAAGAATATGGAAGAACAAATGCAAGATCTCAATTAAGACGGGACTAGGATTTGAGGGTCTAGTCAATGATGATGATTACTACTTAGTCATCACCAATCATTGGAATCTAATAGGTTTTTTTTCAAATGACATTAACTCTAAAGAGTTTAGAAACATGATGATCTAGATGAAAAGTCGAGATGCACCGCTAGAGTTTAAAGAAGCGATCAAGTCAACCATCGACGAGCTCAACGAAATCAACTTAGGAACTAAAGAAGATCCACGCCTAGCATATATTAGTTCTTAATTGAATGAAATTAAAACCAATGACTTAGTTAAGCTATTGAGAGGTTAAGGATTTGCATGGAGCTATGAAGAGATGCCTAGATTAGCTCTAACATAGCAATCCAAACTAGCAATAGAGCTTACTACTAACCCTATCAAGCAAGTTCCTAGATGCATGCGATTAGACATAGAATAATAGGTCATTTATGAAGTCAAGAAACTGATCGATGCTGGCTTCATCTGGGAAGAAAAATATCCTACCTGGTTAGCCAACATTGTCTAAGTTAAGAAAAATATTGGCAAAATTCACATATGCATCAATTTTAGGGATTTAAATAAGGCATTTCCAAAAGATGAATATCCATTACCAATCCCCGAGCTGATGGTGGACATTGCCTCATCTCATGCAATATTCTTTTTCATGGATGGCTCATCTAGATATAACCAAATAAAGATGGGCCCTAAAGATGAAACAAACACTACTTTTAGAACACCGATTAGAATCTTTTGCTATCAGGTCATGCCTTTTAGCCTTAAAATGCTAAATACTGGGCTATGACAGAATCTTGATGAACTCATTCATCATCAAGTCGAGTGTTATGTCGATGATCTCATGGTGAAAAGTAGAGAAAAGAAAGACCATCTCTTTGACTTGAGAGTTTTCAAGTTAAGAAAATTTAACCTCAAAATGAACCCAAGTGCATTCATAGTAGCTTCAAGGAAATTCTTTGGGTTTATTGTCTGACACCAGGAAATTGAAATTTATGCATAGAAGATCAATACAAAATTAGAAATGCTACCCCCTAAAAGTTTAACTTAACTCAGATCATTCCGGGGGAGCTTGGCATGTCTAAGATGCTTTATATCCAACCTATTGAGAAGATGTCATCCAGACTTATATCAAAAGGATGCCAAGTTCAAGTGGGATGGCAAGTGTGAGCATGCCTTCAAAGATATCAAGCATTACTTGATGACACCACTGGTTCTAACAGCCCCTATCCTAGGCAATCCACTCATACTTTACACTGTTGTGTTAGATGACTCCCTTGGTGCTTTGTTAGCCCAAGCTAATGATGAAGGGAAGGAAAATGCACTCTACTATCTCAGCCGTCGTCTAATCTCTACTAAGATAATTATCCACCCATTGAGAAGCATTACCTAGCTTTAATCTTTGCATCCCAAAAGCTACAACACTACATGCTTACTAATAAGGTGAACTTAACCTCTAGGATCAATCTACTACAGTATCTCATGACATGGCTAATGATATCTGATGGTTGGCGATGGTCCATGATCCTCCAATTTTGACATTACCATGTGCGTGAAAGGATAAGCTCTAGTAGATTTCTTCAGCACACCCACTTCTGCGACTCAACTTAGTGATGATCTCATGAACTAATCATGAACTTAGGGATACTAGCATTCAAATCGGAGATGTACTTTGATGGTGGCCTCTCAAAGAGAAGAACCATAATCTACTAGTCTAGAAAGGCAGGGTAGGAATAGTTCTCTTAACGGACCACAATGTGATGAGATTCTCATATTATCTATGCCAATCCTTGCACCAACAATGAAGCCAAATATGAGGCTCGATTGAAGAGTTACCCATGCTAAGCATCCAAAACATCAACATCTTCGGATTCTCACTAGTTATCAACCAAATCGATTGGTCCTATTAGGTTATAAAGCCCAAGCTCCATCACCATAAGTATATGGGTTGTTGGCCCAAATTAGAGGTTACCATTTATAAGATTCCTTGAGGAGAGAATGCCATAGTGTATGCTTTAGCCAAGCTTGCAAGAGTTGGCATGCTCGGAGGATGAGTCCATATCAATAAAGGTCCAAAATAGACAAGTCTTATCCTTTATTGGTATTGAACTTCAAAAGCACTCTCTAAAGGAGAGATTGCCAAGAAGGAAGGAGTTAGATTGGAGGCAACCATTCATGGAATAACTAAATAAAGGCAAACTACCACAAGAGAAGTCTCAAGCCTATCAAATGAAGTAGAGAGTACTTTCCTACACTCTTGTGGATGGTGTCTTATACTGGTCGATCATGTGGTTACATTATTTAGACAAGTATGAAGCCCATAAGATCATGAAGGTACACTTAGGATTATGTGGAGCCAACCAATCAGTCAAGATAAAGCCAAGTTTAAGAGACTAGGATACCACGGCCTCAATGATTAAAGATTACGTGGATGGATATGACTAGCGATGCCACCAATGTCAAATACATGGTGTGTCCTACACCAACCACCCAACATTCTACATCCTACATTGTATCATGGACATTCGAGTTGGGTTTGACATAGTGGGTTTGACTGATTCTCCTTCTTCAAGGGTCATCAGTTCATTTTAGCTGCTACTGACTACTTTTACAAATGGGTGAAGGCGATTCTATTTGGAGAGGTCACAACTCAGTATGTGCTCCAATTTTTAGGAACCATATCATATATAGGTTTGGAGTGCCTCGATGACTTATACCTGATAATGGTACTGCATTCAAGAGCATCGAGATCAACAACTTTGCCTAGACACAGATAGAGAGATATTCTACCATCAACTACTGAGGAAAATGGCTTAAGCCTTCAACAAACTCTCATCCAAATACTAAAGAAGACACTGACAATAATAAGTGATAGTGGCATGAGTTAGTTGAAGCCTTGTGGGCCTACCACACCACATATATAACTCCTACTCAATTTTCTCCTTTCTCCTTAGTGTATGGATCCAAAGTTATTCTACCATTAGAAGTACAACTCCCATCACTAACGATAGCTATGGGTAGCAAGATAACAACAGAGTAAAATGCCAAGTTAGCAGAAAGAGCATGGTTTGGAGGAGAGATGCACAGCATGCCAAAACCTAGAGTTGTACAAAGCTAAAATGATTTAAGCTAACAACATGTTGGTCCATCTTAGAGCTATTCAAGTAGGAGAGCTTATTTTAGTTCTAAGGAGACAAATTGTTGTCCATCGTAAAATGGGAGGCAAGTTTGAACCCACTTGGGAAGTCCCTTTTGCCATAGAAAAGGCCTACCAAGGAGGATCTTATCAGCTTATTTATCATAAGAGAGAGCATCCAATGCTTCCAATCAATTGGCTCTACTTAAAGAAATATTATAAATTATGTTTAAAAATAATTATCATCAATAAAAATTCTATTTCGAATTCAATCTCTTCCATGTTCAAAGTATTCTTATTTGTGAAGCCATGATGTTTTAGAGTTGGTGTAAGGAACAGCCTATCCTTCATCGACACAAAAAATACAAACTACACACAAACAAATAAAACAAACACATATATTTTGTCTCGAGCTACTCTGAGTTAAGATAACATCCCTAGCGACACTCACTTAGTAGTTACTCTAGGTTAGGCTGACGTGCTACCTTACTAGTGTGTCACCCCAGTGGTCTTCTTGCTTTAAAGGATGTAAGTATGCTACGCTTTCCTTCCTTATGTGGCATTACACACCAATGAGCACCTTATTAGTTTGGTAAGCCTTACTGGTCGAAGCTACTCATGTTGGTTTCATTTAAGAGGTTACTATGCATTATTCTTGGATTAGCCTTCATAAGACTGAGTATATTTGAGGTTTAAGATAAGTCCCCTAGCTCCTTCCCTCTGATTTCCAAGTTTGGTCCATCCTTCCTCGGGTCCCCACTTAGTAGTCTCTCTAGGTTAGATAACAATTGTCCCATCACTGACAGACTATTCTTATGATCAATTCTGCTTGGAAAGTTGTAAGCCTACATGCTTTCTTTCCAGATTGATCATTGCACACCAAGGGGCACCTTAGGTTGGTTGGTTCTTCTATCTTGATGGATACACCACTCATGTTGATGGATACACCTTAGGTTGGTTTAGTTATACACCTTAGGATACACCACTCATGGCATATGTAAGTCTACCACTTTCTCCTTAAGTTGGCCACCATACACCTATAGGCTTTTCTGGCTCGATAATGCCCCTAGCTGCACTTCTAATGTGGGTGCTATATTTGGATCACATTCTTTGTGATCCCATTTAGACACTACTTGGATTACTATCGGATTGGATAGTTCCCCTTTCTGAGTAACCACCCCTATGGTTGAAGAATCTGTCCTCCCTTGGTTCGATAAATATGAGATAGGTCAAGGACAACATAGCCCCTTCTTAGTGTGGTCCATCGCACACAAAATGGTCTACAAACATATAAATAAAATATATATTCACTTATGGATTAGGAGGACATTTAGCGTACCTTTTCCCAAGAAGGTATCTTATCTTTAGGCGGCAAAACTCCCTATAAGAATGCCGACAACTCTTGAGTTGATATAAGTCCCCAAAGACATTCACCATTAGTTGCCCCAAGTCGAGTTCAATTTCTTTATGCTACCAATCACCCTAGTTTGTTCCTGCTTTAGAAGATGTAAGTCTGTATGCCATCTTTCTAGCACAACCATTACATCGAAAGACAATCTTAGTTGGCTATTCTATCCCATGGCCAATAGACTATCCCTTTGGATTTATAAATCGAGATAGGACAATATATAGCCCCTTCTCGGGTCCATCACACACCATATGGTCCATAAATTAAATCTATCAAATTTCACCAAGCTCCATCCCAAGTGGATATGCCCAAAAAATCAAACTAAACCAAACAAACCATATTAAATCACATGATATTAAGATAAAATTAATCGACTACTTTTAAGTTGACATAAGTCCTCAACGACATTCACCTCGTAGTTGCCCATGGCTAGGTTCGATTTGTTGTGCATCCAATAGGTCACCCTTGTGGTTATTCCTCGCTTTGGAAGATGTAAGTCTGCTACACCTTCATAGCATAGCTGTTTACCAAAAGGAAACCCTTATGTTGGCTAGCTCTACCTCGCAGCCAGGAGGCTATCCTTTTGGATTTGTAAACCAGAGGTAGGTCAAGGCTGATATAGCTCCTTCTTAGTGGGTCCCTCACACAACAGGTCCATAGATTAACTATTAAATTAAACCCAATCAAAATTTTCCTTTGGAGTTAAATCACACCTTCTCCCTAAGTGGAGCCCCAAATCATATATAAATAAGTCAAAACAATCAAATCAAAAAAATAACCTCCCAATGGAGCCAAATTAAACCAACTCCCGTAGAGTCTAAATTAAAGAAATCCAACCAAACTCTTATCCCTAGTGGATACATCCCCAAACAAATCTATGAAATCAAAGAGATCCCAATCCCCAGAGGATAGCCAACCTACTTCCCTAGTGGAAGGTTCATAAACCTGATCCCTAGGACTGAGCCCATATCTCTAGTGATATGCCTCCATCAATTAAAATAAAACAAATTAAAGTCAATTCGATTTTAATCCTTGGATTATTGATTCTTATCCCAAGTGGATCTTCTTTCCATAAATCATAATCAAATCAAATTTAAACCTTATCCTAAAGATTTTCTTCTATGCCTGACATAGACCCCTCACATGTCATGTCCAATGCATGTGTGATCCCTAGCAATATCTGCCATGTCCTTAAATTCTCATCAAATCTTTTTATCCTCTTATGCACACCTTTAATACTTCAACCAAAAGCCTAAAAATGTATTCATTCAAATTACATCATCTTAACATTATAATCAATATTTTATGATTTGTGATGGTGCACGCTCAAACTAACTATACAATATCACGCTAAACATATTATAGTGTGAATTAACACACTATATTATATTATAATATATGATGTTATATTATAATTTGCTATAAAATAATATATTGTCTAACATTGCACCTCATAGAATAACTTCAAAGGAACAAATAAAAAAATTTCTCAAAATATGAATAATGTTCATTTGGGATGTAAAATTGTTATGTTTCTATTAGAAATGGTACAAAATAGCATAATTTGGTGTTGCTTCTTGGTGTGTTCCATGAATTTGGCCAAATTCTTCCATCTCAGCCTTCAAATTAATAATTTTGTGAGTTTTGACCCAATATTTTATAACGAACATAAAACATACTAAAATGTACAATAACATTTTGTAACACACCACCACATTCATATATATGTGAAGTTATATTTTTATGTACATTATATTTTAATATGCTTTCATATAATATATTATCTTACATTACACCTTAAAATGAATCGTTTAAGTAAAAAAATTATAAAATTTAGTTGAAAAATGAACATTCATTTTGGATGGAAAATTCCATTCTTTTGATTAAATGACACACCATAGTACACCCCAATGTGTTCCTAAAGGTTACCTTAAATTTGGCCAAATCCCATCATCTCCCTATAAATTAGTATTTTTATGAATTATTCAAGTACAAACTCTACTACATCATACTATAACAAACTAAAATATGGTAAACAATAAGTAGTAATACACAAGTATATAATGCATGATGCTACATGTTATGGCATCCTATATCATAATACACTATAACATAATATATTATATTATATTCCATATCACATCACAAGGGACTGTTTAAGATAAAAAAAATCATAATATTAGTCTAAACAATAAAAAACTATATATTTTAGTTGTATCACTTACATATTTTAAATTGAAACAATATATTATGATGCCATGCTCTACCTATTATGAATTTGGCCAAATTCCACCATTTTAAAGTCTAAGTCAACATTTTTATAAATAATGCTAGTAGGCTCATACATGATTGTAAAATATTAAAAGAATTTAAAATTCGTAGAATAATATATTATGACATATGATGCTATACTATGCTACAACATATAATAGTTAACATAAAATCTTACTTTTTATACTACAAGTGGTGTAGCACACCTTTAGTACTATAACCTAATTCCCACTTTAAATTTAAAAAATTTCATCTTTTGATTTATTTAATCAATATTTTTATGATTTATATTAATATAGACTATAGGGCACAATACCATAATATCTAAAACATTTCAAAACATTATATAACATCCTAAAAAACATCATTACATGCTCAAATATATGAAGATACACTATACTATAATATGCGATTATATAATATGATTTAGGGTTAGGGTTTAAGGTACTCAAATATCTAATAGTCAAGGGAAAGTCCCTTGAAGAAATTTTCTTTAGCTACCATAGCTATGTTAGGATTAGGTCATTCTTTAGATCTACTCTTAATGACATCTTTATTCAAAGTTTAGGGTTTAGGGGTAACTTTTAGTTTAGGGTTTAGGGTTTAGGGTTTGTGGTTTTTGGTTTAGGGTTTATGATTGTAGGTTTAGGGTTTAGGGTATATGGTTTTAGGGTTTACGGTTTAGGGTTTAGGGTTTAGTGTTTAAGGTTTTTAAGGTTTAGGGTTTAGGATTTAGGGTTTATGATTTTGGTTTTAGGTTTAGGTTTTACTTTTAGTTTAGGTTTAGGGTTTAGGATTTATGGTTTTTTTAATAGAGAACAAATTCAGATTCAATATTTCTTCTTTTTGATTTCATCAACCAAGTAGCACCCCAAGTTTTCTAAGACAAGCACATAGAAAAAAAATGAGCACATAGAGCAAATCAAAACCCTAGATAAGTATAAGCCTCTACTATAAAGACATCATTCCATGCAGACGATCAACCATTCTGTTTCTCAACCCATCTAACCAACCCCTCTTGAATAGTAGGATCCCCATCATCCATCTCTCCTCCACCATCACCATGGTTGTAACCTTCATCGCCTCCATAACCACCCACCACCTCCATCAACACCTCTAGATCCCCACCACCACCAATAATTACCGCTCACCTCGCCTCCACCACTAGATCTAGATTAAGCCTAGTTGACAATGTTCCGGTTTCTACCCATTCTTAGGGTTTAGGGTTTTTAAGGTTTAGAGTTTGGGTTTAGGGCTTAGGATTTAGCATTTAGGGTTGGTTGTAGGTTTTAGGGTTTAAGGTTTATTCAAGTTTTAGTTTGGAGGTTTTTTAGGTTTTAGTTTAGTGTTTAGGTTTAGGATTTTGGGTTTTATTTAGGGTTTAGGTTTTAGGGTTTTAGGATTTGGTTTAGGGTAGGTTTAGGGTAGTTTAGGGTTAGTTTAGGTTTGCTTTAGTGTTTAGGTTTTTTTTATATAAATTTAAGTAAACTAGTAGGTTTAGGTTTATTTAGTTTATTTTTTATTTATTTGAGTTTATTTTAATTATTATTATTATTTAGTTTAGCTTTTTTTAAATTTATTTATTTTGGTTAAGGTTTTTTATTTTAGATTATTTTTTAGGTTTAGGTTTATATTTTAGTTGAGTTTTATTTTTGTTTTTTGAGGTTTAAGTTTTATTTTCTATTTTTAGGTTTAAGTTTTGGTTTTTATTTTATATTTTTAGGTTTAGGTTTTAGGTTTATATTTTAGGTGTATGTTTAGGTTTTATTTTTTATTTTTAGATTTTGGTTTATTTTAGTTTATTTTATTTTATTTAACTTAGGTTTAGTTTATTTTAGGTTTAGGTTTAGGTTTATTTATTTTAGTTTAGTTTTTTGGTTTGTTTTATTTTTTATTTGATTTATAATTTTAGGTTTAGTTTTTTTATTTTTAGAGTTTAGGTTTATTTTTTTATTTATTTTGTTTTATTTTTAGGTTCATATTTTTTTAGTTTTATTTTAAATTTTTTACTTTATTTATTTTAAGTTTATTTTATTTTATTTTATGTTTAGTTTTTTTATTATTTAGGTTTTTTCTATGTTTATTTTATTTAATAGTTCAATTTATTTATATTTGTAGGTTTTTATTTATTTTATTTTATTTTTTATTTAGGTTTTTTATTATATTTTTTTCTTTATTATATAGTTTAAAATTTAGGATTGGGTTAGGGTTTATGGTTTTAGTTTAGGGTTTTAGGGTTTAGGTTTAGGGTTAGTTTGGGTTTAGAGAGTTTAGGGTTTATTAGCTTAGGGTTTAAGGTAAGTTTGGGAGTTTAGGTTTAGTAGTTTAGGGTTATTTAGTTTAGGGCACAGGTGGTTTAGGATTAGGGAGTTTAGATTTAGGAGTTTAGGTTTGGGTAAGGTGGGGTATTAAAGAGTTTAGTAGGGTTTAGGTTTAGGTCAGTAGGTTGTGGTTTAGCATTTGGGTCAGTTTGTGGGTTTAGGGTTTAGTAGTAGTGTAGGATTATGGTTGGGTTAGGGTTTGGGAACAGATTTAGGGTTTTAGTTTAGGGTTTTATTTAGGGGTTTTTTATTTAAATAAAAGTTGGTTTTAGTTTATTTATAAGTTATTTTAGGTCATTTTATTTTAGGTTTAGTTTATTTATTTTAGTTTAGGTTTAGATTTATTTTTATTTCATTTTAGGTTTAGTTTTTATTTTAAGGTTTGGTTTATTTTATTTATTTATTTCAGTTTTATTTTAGGTTTATTTTTAGGTTTAGATTTTCATTAGTTTTTTATTTTATTATTTTATTTATATTTTAGGTTTAGTTTTTATATTATTTAGGTTTTTAAATTTTTAGTTTCATTTATGTTTTTATTTATTTTATTTTATTTTAGTTTTTATTTTTATTTTTCTTTCTTTTTTAGGTTTAGGTTTTAGTTTAGTTTTATTTTATTTATTTTATTTTTTATTTTATTTTAGGTTTTTTTTTTATTTTATTTTTTAGGTTATTTAGTTTAAGTTTAGGTTTTTAGCTTTTTTTTTAGATTAGGGTTTATTTAGGTTTAGTTGGTTTAGGTTTAGGGTTTTGGGTTTTGGTTTAGTTTTAGGGTTTAGGGTTTATGGTTTAGGTTTTAGGATTTAGGGATTAGGTTTATTTTAGGTTTGTTTAGGGTTTAGAGTTTTAGGGTTTATGGTTTGGGTTTTGGGTTAAGGTTTAAGGTTTAAGGAGGGGTTTAGGTTTTAGTTTAGTGTTTTTTTATTTTATTTAGAGAACAAATTTAGATTCAACATTTCTTCTTTGGATTTCATCAACCAAGTAACACACCAAGTTTTCTAAGACACTGACAACATAGATAAAAATGAGCATGCATAAAGCAAATCTAAAACACTAGATTACTAGAACTGTCTCTATTGTAAAGACAGTAGTTCCAGCAGATGATCGTTGTTCTTCAATTTCTCTAGTTCTCATTAGAACCACTCTAGCCCCTCGAGCAGAGGGATCCCCATCATCTCCCCGATCTCTCACCATCACCACCATGGTTGTAACCTTCAGCTCCTCCCACCTCCATAACCACCATGCTCCACCACCACCTCCATATCCAGCAGCACCTCCAGATCCCCCACCACCACTACGATAGCAAATACCTCCGCCTTCACCTCCACCGCTAGATCTAGACTAAGCCTAGTTGACGGTGATGTTCCTACCATCAAGGTTTTGTCCATTATAAGGGTTTAGGTTTATGCTTATTAGGTTTTATGGATTAAATTTATTTTTTAATTTATTTAGTTACTTTGGGTTTAGGTTTAGGGTTTGGGGTTTAGGGTTTAGGATTTAGGTTAGGGTTTATGGTTTAGGGTTTAGGTTAGTGTTGGGTAGGTTTAGGTTTGTGGGTTTAGTTTGGGTTTAGGTTTAAGATTTTAGGATTTATTCTTTTAGGATTTAAGGTTAAGGGTTTAGGTTTGGGTTTAGGTTTAAGGTTTATAGTTTTTTAGGGTTTAGGTGCAGTTTAGTTGGTTTAGGGTTTAGGTTTAACATTAGTTTTAGGATTTAGTTTTTAACTTTTTATTTAAATTAAATTTAAGTTTATTTTAGGGTTTAGTTTTTAGATTTAGATTTAGTTTTTTAAAAAAATTTAATTAAATGGTTTAGGTTTATTTAGTTTATTTTATTTTTATATTTATTTTATTTTATATTTTATTTAGTTTATTATTTTATTTTATTTAATTTAGTTTATTTTATTAGGTTTATTTATTTTAGTTTAGGTTTTTATTTTTTTAATTTAAAGGTTTAGGTTTAGGTTTATTTTTAGTTGAGTTTTAATATTATTTTATTTTTTAGGTTTAGGTTTTATTTTTTTATTTTTAGGTTTAGGTTTAAGTTTTTATTTTATTTTATTTAGGTTTAGGTTTTTGGTTTTGGTTTTTATTTCAAGTTTATTTTTATGTTTAATTTTTTTAGTTTAGGTTTAAATTTATTTTTAGTTTATTTTGTTTTATTTAGTTTAGGTTTAGGTTTAGGTTTTATTTATTTTAGTTTAGTTTATTTTAGTTTAGGTTTAGGTTTATTTTATTTCTCTTTTAGGTTTAGGTTTTTTTTTATTATTTTAGGTCTAGGTTTTTATTTAGTTTTTATTTTATTTTATTTTAGGTTTATTTTATTGTTATTTTTTATTTAGTTTTTATTTTATTTAAGTTTTTTATTCTTCAATTTATTTTATTTTTTACTTTAGTTTAGGTTTTTAGTTATTTTATTTTAGTTTATTTTTATTAGTTTATTTTATTTTATTTTTAGGTTTAGGCTTAGGTTTCACTTTAGATTTTTATTTTATTTTAGACAGGAATCTTCGACGAACTCATTCATCATCATGTCGAGTGCTATGTCGTTGATCTCATGCTCAAAAGTAGAGAAAAGGAAGACCATCTCTTTGACTTGAGAGTATTTTTTGAATAGTTAAGACAACTTAACCTCAAAAGGAACCCCTAAGTATGCATTTGGAGTAGCAAGGAAATTCCTTGGTTTGTTGGCGACACCGTGGTATCAAATCGATCTGGATAAGATCAAGGAGATATTACAAAATGCCACCCCTTAAAAGTTTAACTCAACTCAGATCATTCCAAGAACAGTTGGCATATCTAAGATGCTTTATATCCAACCAATCGAGAAGATGTTAGCCATTCTCACTTATCAAGGATGCCAAGTGGGATGGTGTGAGCATTTAAGGCATCAAGCATTACGATGATGCCACTGGTTCTACTAGCCCTTATCTCGCAAGCCTCTACTTTACACCGTTAGATGACTCCTTTGCTTTGTTGGCCCAAGCCAATGACTAAGGAAGGAAAATGCACTCTACTATGTCACGTTGTCTTCCCAATGCTATTATACACATTGAGAAGCATTTCTAGCTTTAATCTTTGCATCCCAAAAGCTATGACACTACATGCTTCCTTGGTGAACATAATCTCAAGATCATCCACTAGATCTCATGACATGACCAACACTAGTTGATTTTTAGACACCCACTTCCTATGACTTTTAGTGATGATCTCCCAATGAATAAATCGAACTTAGGGGATACAAGCATTCACCACTAAGAGATGTACTTTGATGGTGCGACTTCATCTCAAAGAGAGAAAACCATAATATACTATTGGAAAGGCAAGGATAGAATAGTTCTCTTACTCTCACGAGGATGAGATTCTTATCATCTGCCAATAAATCAAAGATATGAGGCTCATTGCCTCTAGTGTTAGATTACTCTAGCATCGAGCATCAACTTTGAGATTCTCCTAATTACAACCAAATTCTGGTCCTATAGGTTAAAAAAAGCCCAAGCCCTATCATATCAAGTACACCATTGAGTTGGCCCAAATCCTATAGGTTACCATTTATAATATTCTCAAGAGAGAACATCATAGTATCAGCTATTTGGATGCATAGTGAGGATGAGTCCATTTCAATAAAGGTCCAAAATAGACAATTCTTATCCTTATTGATTGAACTCATCAAAAGTACTCATGAAGGGAAGATTTCCATTGCCAAGAAGGACGAGGAGTTAGATTGGAGGTAGCCATTCATGGATTACCAATTAAAGGCAAACTACCTCAAGAGAAGTCCTCTTTAGATGAAGTGATAGCACTTTCCTACATCTTGTGGATGGTGTCCTACTGGTCTTCGATCATATGTTCATATTTTTAGACAAGCATAAGCCCATAAATTGTGACCCAAGTACACTCAAGACAGCCAAATCTCGAAGATGAAAAGCCACAGATTAAGAATAGGATACAGTCAAATAGATTCCACCACTAGGTGAGGCAAATGTTAAATAATAAATTCCTACATAACCACTAACACCCATGTAATTGGCCTCATGGTAGTTGTACCAATATAGTGGTCTATTGATCCTCCTTAGGTTTATCTTCTACCATTAACTACTTTTTCCAAAAAGTAATTTGATATTCAGAGGTCAATACTCATCAAGTTGCTTAAAGTTTTAAAACCATATCATATTTATTTTCTTTAAAGATAATATATATGATAATGGTACATTCAAGAGCTCAAGTATTATTTTTTAAGACACAACATTTAAAGATATTTAATCAACTACTTGAGGAAATGCTTAGTAGAAGCTTTAATAAAAAACTCTCATCCAAATACTAAAGAATACACTTAAACAACAAGCAAATCATGATCATTAGTTGAATTTTATAAATACTCCATAAGAATATCGATACTATTTCTTTAAGGAACAAGTCATTCTACACAAACCAAATACAAGTATACACAATATCACAAACACATATATTTTCTCTAGGTTGCTCTAGGTTGGATCACTTTAGGTTGGTTACCCTGCTAGTGTGTCACCTGGTCTTCTTGGTTTGAAGATGTAAGTCTATATGCTTCTTTACTCCACACTGACAAGCACCTTGTTAGTTTTGGTAGGCCTTATCATGTGGTCGGTAAGTTACCTCATGTTGGCTTCATTTAGAGGATGTGAGTCTACTATGCTTTCTTCTTGGATTAGCCTTGCCGACTAGGTCAAGTATATTTGAGGTTTAGGATAAGTCCCCTAGTGCTCCTTCCCCTAACTACTTCAAGTCCAGCTTTTGGCTCTATGCTTAGTAGTTTCTTGGTCAATAGCATATGTCCCATCATGATAGACTATCCCGATGATCAGCTTGGAAAGTTGTAAGCCTACAAGCTTTCTTTAGTTGATCATTGCACAAGCACTTGTTTGTTTTGTTGGATACACCACCATGTGATTTGATACACCACTCATGTTGAGGGATACACCTTAGGTTGGTTAATTCTTGGACCTTAGAATTCACCACTCAAGGTAGATGTAAGTCTGCTATGCTTTCTCCTTGAGTTGGCCACCATGCACCTATAGGCTATCTTTTCCAATGCTTAGGGTACTTGTATTTGGATGACATCCTTGACACCATTTAGACACTCAGGTTATCGGATTGACATTTCCCTTTGAGTAACCACTCCTATGGTTGGAGAATATGTCTTGTGGATGTCATTTTTAGTCTAGAATCTAAGATAGGTCAAGATGGCAGCTTCTTAGTGTGGTCTACAAAAGGGTCCACACAAACATATAAACAAATTTATATTCACTCGTAGATTGAGGACCCCTAATGGTTTGTTGGGATGACATCCTCTTGGTAATCAAAACTCCTATAGGAATGTACTCTTGAGTTGATATAAGTAATGGCATTCACTTACATCCTAAGTTTTGATTTGTTGTTAGGTCACAGATCTACTTAGAAGTGTAAGTTTTATGCCTTCTTTCTTATAGTCATTACAGAAAGACAACCCTTAGGTTGCTTCACATCCCATATATGCTCAATTTGAAATCAAACTAAACCAAATAAACCATATAAATTGTTGAAATTAAGATAAAATTAATGACTCTTTTAAGTTGGCATAAGTCCCAATGACATTCACTCAGAGTCTAGGTGATTCATTTATCCAAATAGTTCAACCCAGTTCTTCCTCACTTCAAAAGATGTAAGTTATCCCTTCTTATAGTCAAATCAGCATCCCATTAGGTTGGCTAGCTACCCCAGTGGTGGACTATCCTTTTGGATTTGTAACCCTTAGGTAGGAAGATATACCTTTCTCGGGCTCCAACACCGACAGGGGACTATATAAACTCATTAAATTAAACCCTTTTGATTTTCTAGGATTTAAATCAAACCTTCTCACCGGAGCCTAATCATATAAATAAGTCAAGAAAATAAATCAAATTCAAAACCAACCTAGTGGCCAAATTAAACCAACTCCCCAAAAGAGTCAAATCAAAAAATTAAACCAACTCCCGGTGGATACATCCCCAAATAAATCTGAAATCAAACTCAAATCCTTAATCCCCGTGAGCCCAAACCTGCTTCTATAGTGGAAGGTTCATATACCTAATCCCTAGCAGACTAGAGCCCATATCTCTAGCAGATATGCCTCCACATCAATTAAAATAGAATAAATTAAAGATAAATTGATCTTAATCATCGATGGATTATAGATTCTTATCCCCAGCAGATTTTCTTCTTCTTTTCCCTCGACATAGACCACTCACATGTCATGTCCAATGGATGTGATCCCTTGGATCTCCCTCCATGTCCTTGGCAAGGAATTCTCATCAAATTCTATTTCTTTTCTTATGCACACCTTTAATACTTCAACCAAAAGCCTAATAATTATTCATTCAAATTACATCATCTTAACATTGTAATCAACATTTTATGATTTGTGATGGTGCAAGCTCAAACTAACTATACAATATCATGCTAAAGATATATTATAGTGTGAATTAACACACTATATTATAATATATGATAATGTTATATTATAATTAATATAATATATTGTCTAACATTACTCCTCATTAGAATCACTTAATTGGAACAAATAACAAAGTTTTCTCAAAATATAAATAATGTTCATTTTAGATGTAAAATTATTATTTTTCTATTAGAAATGGTACAAAATAGCATAATTTTAGTGTTGCTTCTTGGTGTGTGCCATGAATTTGGCCTTCTTCCATCTCAACCTTCAAATTAACATTTTTGTGTGTTTTGACCGAATGTATTATAACAAAAGAAAAACATGCTAAAATGTACAATAACACTTAGTAACACACCACCACATTTATATGTATATGAAGTTATATTTTTATCTGCATTATATTTTAATATGCTTTCATATAATATTTTATCTTACATTACACCTTAAAATGAATCACTCTAAGCAAAAAATTTATAAAATTTGGTTGAAAAGTGAACATTTATTTTGGATGCAAAATTAAATTCTTTTGATTAAATGACACACAATAGCACACCCCCAATGATGTTCCTTAAAGCTTACCTTAAATTTGGCCAAATCCCATCATCTTAGCCTATTAATCAATACTTTTATGAATTATACTAGTACAAACTCTACTACATCATATTATAACAAACTAAAATATGCTAAACAACAAGTAGTAATGCACAATAGTATGCTATAATGCATGATGCTACACTATGTTATGTCATCCTATATTATAATACACTATGACATATTATATTATATTATATTGCATATCACATCACAATGGATTTCTTAAAAAAATCATAAATTAGTCTAAATAATAAAAAACTATATATTTTAATTGTATCATTTACATATTTTAAGTTAAAATAATATATTATGTTGCCATGCTCTACTATTATGAATTTGGCCAAATTCCACCATTTTAAAGTCTAGCTACAACATATAATATTTATTTTGAACATAAAATCTTACTTTTAGACTACAAGTGGTTAGCACATTTGGTACTACAACCTAATTCCCAGTTCAAATTTAATAAAACTTCATCATCTGATTTATTAAATCAATATTTTTATCATTTATATTAATATAGACTATAGGCACAACACCATAATATACTAAAACATTTCAAAACATCTTATAACATCCGAAAACACATAACTACATGCTCAAATATATGATGATACATTATACTACAATATATGGTATTATAATATGATTTAGGGTATTCAAATCTCTAATAGTCAAGAGAAAGTCTCTTGAAGATCATTTTCTTTAGCTACCATAACTATGTTAGATTAGGTCATTCTTTAGATATACTCCTAATGACATCTTTATTCAAGGTTTATGGTTAGTTTAGGATTTAGATTTAGGTTTGATTAGGGATTAGGTTTGGTTTAGTTTGGGTTTGATTTAGGTTATAGATTTTAGGGTTTAGGTTTTTATTTTTATTTGGGTTTGTGGGTTTAGGTTTTAAGTTTAGTGTTGGGTTTAGGTTTAGGGTTTAGGTTTAGGTTTTAAGGTTTAGTGTTTAGGGTTTAGGTTTTAGGTTTAGGTTTAAGTTTTAGTTTAGGGTTTAGGTTTAGGTTTAAGGTTTTTTTTAACAAAGAACAAATTCATATTCTTTATTTTTTGATTTAATCAACCAAGTAGCACCCCAAGTTTTCTAAGACACAAGCAATGACATGATAAAAAATGAGCACCCATAGAGCAAATCAAAAACCTTAGATAAGTAGAACCATCTTTACTATAAATACATTATTCCATAAGCTGCAGATCTGATCGGTCATTCTTCAATTTTTCTATTTTCCATCAAAACCAACCTCACCTCTCGAGTAGTAGGATTTGCCATCATATCCCTAATCTCCTCTTCTCCACACCACCAATATAATCCCCTCCTACCTCCATAACCACCACTACTCACACCTCCATCCACCTCAGATCCCCCACCACCATATAACCACCGCCTCCCTCACCTTCACTCCATCTACCAGCCTAGTTGAGTGATGTTATTGTCACAAAGGTCTGCCCATTCTGGGGTTTAGAGTTTTTTGGGTTTAATGTTTAGGTTAGTTTAGGGCTTAGGATTTAGGGTTTAGATTTTGGGGTTTAAGTTTAGGGTTGAGGTTTTAGGTTTTTTATTAGGTTTAGATTTAGGGTTTAGGTTTAGGTTTAGGGTTTAGGTCTAGGTTTATGGTTTAGGGGTTAGGTTTAGGTTTAGGTTTATGATTTAGGGTTTAGGGTTTAGGGTTTAGGGTTCTGTTTAGGTTTAAGTTTAGGCTTTTAGTTTAGGTTTTAGGAAGTTTTAGGTTTTAGGTTTACAATTTTTTTTTTTAAAATTAAGTAATAGTAGGTTTAGGTTTATTTAGTTTATTTGACTTATTTTAGTTTTCTTTTTTTTATTAGGTTTATTTTATATTTTATTTAGTTTAGTTTATTTATTATTTAGATTTTTTTCTTTTATTTATTTTTAAGTTTGGGTTTATTTTTTGGTTTTTTTTTTATTTTATTTAGGTTTGGGTTTTATTTTAATTTTATTTTTATTTTAGGTTTATGTTTTATTTTATTTTAGGTTTAAGTTTTGGTTTTACTTTAAGTTTCTTTTAGGTTTTATTTTAGTTTAGGTTTAGGTATATTTTAGTTATTTTATTTTATTTAGTATGTTTAGATTAAGGTTTAGTTTATTTTAGTTTAGTTTATTTTATTTATTTTAGTATTTTTAATTTAGTTTATTTTATTTTGTTTATTTTATTTTATTTAGGTTTATATTTTTTTATTTTAGGGTTTAGGTTTTATTTATTATTTAAGTTTAGGTTTATTTTTTTTGGTTTAGGTTTCTATTTAGTATTTATTTTATTTTAGGTTTATTTTAATTTTATTTTAGGTTTAGTTTTTATTTAATTTAGGTTTGATTATTTTTAAGTTTATTTTAGTTTATTTTTTATTTAGTTTTTATTTAGTTTTATTTTATTTAGATTTTGTGCCACCATTTCAAGGTTTAGGTTTAGTTTGATATTTTTAGTATTAGGTTTTATGTTTCTTGTTTTTATAGTTTTAGTTTTATTTTATTGGTACAAAACTATTTAGGAAGACTTTTGGTTAGAGCACCTCTTCATCAAGAGGTTTGCTAGAGCTCGAGATGATAGGTTTTTATTGTAGGGTCAATGAGTTATGTTGATTATATTCTTTTTAGTTGAATAAATATAGCCAATATCATGCCATAGATTCTTCTCAAGAATATCCATGGCACCTTTTCTTTAGTTTACCATCATAACATTTGAGAAATTAATCAACAAGGTATAGCACAAGAGAAAGCCAAATGATTTTCCTTTCCCGACCAATCATCTATGTCCAAGCCACAGAAGATATTTGAGAAGAATCAAGCTAGAGGAAGCATTTTAATAGAGCTACAAGCACGGAAACCTCCTTTGACACCACCTTTTCCACCACCTTAGACATCATACAAGCCATTACCATCCATTTCATTCCACTGTAGCCCATTTAGGTATTCATGATCTGTGTTACTTTATAGTCGATAAATTGAATGTTTATATTCATTCAAGAGGGAGGTAGTTAGAAAATCTTTAAGAATTTAAAGATACTTGACTTTAGTTTAGAAGCTAAGAAGTCAGGAAGTGGGTAGGCGATGATCTTAGATATTGCTACATGTTAGGTCATGTTTAGATTGTATCATTTTAAGACTAGCTTGAGTGTACAAGTTGAGAGCCATAGTTATCCCTAAGGAATACTTATTAGAGCAACCATCCAATTATGTTAGAGTAATCATTGGGGATACTTGCGATCCTCTTAAGACCAAAGAAGTTTAGGATATTTTCCTATCCTGAACCTCTAAGAAGATCATTTTTAGGATCAAGAAGCTTTCCTTACGAGCTCAAACCTCAATCACCAAGGAAGGTTTATTTAGTTTATTAGGTGACTTATACTCATTTTATTATTAGTAGACCATTAATATCCACCATTACCATTTATTTTCTTAAGTAGAGCATATTTCATAAAGGCATAAATTTACTATGCTTACTTTATTTATTTTATCATTTTAGTTAATAGGTTGATTCTACTTATATATTGTCTACTTTTATTTTATTCTATTGAAAGCTCTGGGTTAAGTTTTTAGTAGTCTATTCCTTTTTGATTCAAAGTCATTATCCTTTAATTAATTGGGTTCATCTTGATATTGACTTGAGTCATTCCCATAAGAAAAGTGAGGTATGCTTAGAATTTTCCTGCTCATCATTCCAAGAAGTCATTGAAGTCAACATGCATGGCAATGTTCTATTCTATGGTAACACCAGGATAATGGTAAGCAAGTCATTGGTTGTGAGCGATAGTTATGATGCTACCCATGGATATGCTTTGAGGATCAAGTGATTACAATGTCTAGCTCACCTTAGAAAGTTTCTAAAGTTAAGCATATAACACCCTTATCTTATCCAAAAGAGAAGGAATCTATAATCAAGGCTTTTATCTAGAGATTTTCTTGATCACTACTAATAAAGTAGGTTTATATTAAACTAGGTTCTTAAGTTCTCTATGGAGGCAAGCCTCCATACTTAATTATATTTTAGGAATTGAAATTTCTTAAGAATACTCTTGATCAAAGTAGACAATTATCACCTAAAAAGATTTCAAGGTTAGACTATCGAAGGATTGGATATATTTGGAAAATCAATTAGGAAAGTTCAAGGAGAAGACTTATTTTAAGAATCCAATTAAAATAAGTAGGAAATGCTCATGATATTAGAAAGCCTAGCGAGCATTCCAATCTATCCTATGATTAGGCTTTATAATTTTGAAGTTGAGGAGATTTATATGTTTTGAGTTAAAATTTAATTAGATTACTGGGGCTTGTAATCCACCAACACAAGGTTGTGGGAATGCTTAAGAGATAATTTATGCTCATAGCCTAAAGAAATAGCTACCATGGATCCTAAATCTAGGAGCTTTATTGCAGTTAAAGCATGACCTAAATCTATAGGTGGACATAAGTAACTTCCATAAGAGAGAATAAATTGTTCACTGGACTTATAACAAGTGGTCGCCTAACTCCTACAATTTTAAAACCATATAATCCAATCTTATGAATTGCAAGATAGCTAGGGTAGTTATTTAATTAGAAAGAGACTAAAGTCCTAAACACACTTCCTAAGAGACTAGAGCATGAGTGGTATGGCATATGACTTAATCTATAAATGCAAAATCTTTTCAAATTTTATTTCATTATAAACACATCATTTTGATAGAGGCTTTAGGATTTATTATGCCCAAATGCATGATGAAATAGGTTATGGGTTAAATCAAATAGAAGAAGGTGTTCACCACCACAAGGGATGCCCTCACAAGTCAAGCATTTCTTTATCGTGCAAGGATGGAGATCCTTCATGTTCAAGAGAGAAAGAATATGCATGCATGATGAAACATACAACCATACTAAGGGGTTGTAAAATATTTTAATTATCTTATTTATGTCTTCAACTTTATGATGAGGTTATGAGTTGTTTAAAATTTAGTTATGAGTGATTAGTTGGGTAGAAAAGTTATTTTACCTAAGATCCTAATCGTATCCAAGCCACACATTAAAGCATCAATCATTTAAGTAACTATCAATGCCATCCTAATGCATAATGTAAACATAACATCAAACAATTATATAAACTATCATAAAAGAATAAAAGGCTGGTGTAATCGGGTACCACCGTACAACCCGAAGAGAGAAAGATGGGTAGCCGAGCTCTACCCTTATACAACCTGGAATATGAAAGAATAATTATAATTGTATTAAATGCTATGGGGTCTTCTTTCTTCATATCTCCATTTCTGATTTGGTTCCTTCTTTAATTTGGATGGTGCTTACTTTAAAGGCATCACAGGGCACCCTAGGACAAAGCCTTCTAGCCACTACTCATCCTAATCCCCATAGCACTAATCCTAATTCCTATTACAAAAAATACATTTATGTGGGAAAAGTAAATCTAACTACACCTGTAAAATAGAGGTTAGCTAAATATACATATAATCCCAAATAGTTGTATTTATAATTTGGACTTAGCACTCTACACATGGGTAACTAAGCCTACGTGTCCTAACTTGGATTATGCTTAAGGATTTAAGCAACCAGTAAAAAGAGCACTCACATTCATTTTTAAACAACTCTTAAGCATTATCCCTTACAAAAAATATGATTAGGCTAAAATTGGCTTATCATCCAGTCTACGAAGTATACATCCTAACATTCAATCTAAAACAATGCATCATAAAACAAAACATACATCACATCATACACCATCCTAACTTAGAGCTATAAGTGGTGACTTAATTCTAATGTGTGTTAAAACTTGTTGGTATGTCTTGTTAGGCATTACTATTGTATTTTCTAAGTGTATAATGATTCAATTTAACATGAAAGGTTGATTTCACTTGAAGTAGTTTATTTGATTTGAGAATTTTAATTTGTGTTTTCTTTTATTTCATTTGATTACACTTAGCAACTAAGTGTTATAAAGAGAGAAAAAGAGGATTTCCCTCTTTCATCCCTACCTTAAGTCACTTTCTAAAATATATTAATTTGATTTAGTTCTCTTTAGTGAATGTCTTATTAAATGATTTAATTAATCCTATGTGTATCTATACATGCAACATATTTTAGCACTATTAAATCATGAATGTATGTATGTTTGAATTTATATTTTATTTGATTAAATTATTTAAACATATTAATTTAAAACTTTATCCAAATTCTTATACAAAAGGACATAAGAATGAAATTAAATAGGCATGTGCCATTGTTAAACCAGGAAGTGAGCTAATCAAATGACCTCCTTGGAGCTAGCTAAATCTCATATTCTTGGGATGTCTAGCTTTATATACCCATTTGCATTCAAACATATGTAAATTCATGAACATAGAAGTAAGCTCCAAATCATATGGCTAATTAATTTAACCACTTAGTCAATTATGAATGCATGCAATTTTAATGTCAAATGGGATTTTCATTTACTAATGACATATACATATACATGTACAAAGATATAGGCAAGTATGTGTCATTAAACCACGAGGAGGTAATCAAATGACCTCCTTGGGGCTAACTAAAGCCTCATATTCCTAGGATGTCTAGACAGTATACTTGCTTTTCTTGGACACACATGGATGTATACATAAATGAGGGAAAGAAAACCATGCAAAGATTGTATATTTTTTATTGAATCATTTATATATATGAATTAAAGCTCTATCCAAATTCTAATGTTGAAATACATAAGAATGAAATCAAATGGGTATGTGCCATTGATAAACCAAGGAAGTGAGGTAATCAAATGGCCTCCATGGTACTAGCTAAAGCCTCATATTCCCGGGATGTCCAGACTATATACCCATTACCATTCAATCTTATATATATCAACACTTGAATAGAGGAAAGAAAACTCAACATTCATACACTTAAGCTTTAAGCACATGCATTTCTTATGTATTTATAACTAACATCAGATCAAATATAATTATTTATTTATAAACTTTTGAAAAATATATTTGGATTTAATAGTGATAATAGCCACACATATATTAAATTAAATCAGCACATGCAATCTTACATAAAGGAAATACACTTTATTTTACT
This sequence comes from Cymbidium sinense, assembly GCA_021442155.1. NCBI lineage: Eukaryota > Viridiplantae > Streptophyta > Magnoliopsida > Asparagales > Orchidaceae > Cymbidium > Cymbidium sinense. The sequence goes on from JAKCPB010000903.1 coordinate 178,111, forward strand.
TGATTTTGAAAATATGGATGCATGAATTGAAATGACATACCAAATCTAACATGATTGGAAAAAGGATAATGAAATATAAGCATGTGATTCATTCAACCAAACTAGTTCTTAAGATAATCAAATCAAATAAGATTATTTAATGCAAACCAAAGCTTCTTTATTAATTAAGTTTTAGATTTGATTTGATTTAAAGAGGAGAAATAAATCATCACTTGTATTTTAAACCCATCCCACATTAGTGATTTGATTTAATTTAAATGTAATTAATTTGATTTTATGGGTTAATTAAGTTGAACCCTTAATTAGATGAATTAATTACCTATGTCACCTAAAAGTAATTAACTAAATAATTATGAGCCAACATGATATGCATGGAAAATAAACTTGCAATGATCCTAGAAATAAAATGGGCCAAATGCAATTGGCTCATGATTATTAGTTAATTAGATTAAGGGACTTAATTAATTACTCTTATGGTTTTCCCACATGTGGACTAACCATAATTTTATTAAATGCCTTTAAGTTATTAAACACCTAAAGATCTAACCCATGATTTAATTAATTAGTCTAATGTGTGATTATGATTTCAATTTGATTAAGTGATTTAATTAATTTGTTAAATCTTAATTAAATTCATTTTAAAAAGGGGTGAAATGAACTTAAGGAAATGGGTCCCATCCGTATTCCTTAGTTCACTTACTATTGGACAATGATTAATAAATTTAATAAACTAATTTATTACTATTCATGAGATTAATTAATCATTAATTAAATTTAAAAAGTAATTAAGGTTTAATTTGTCAATTTTTTTAACTAAGTGAGCAATAAATCCAAAGAAAATCATGGCAGGCAGAAGTCATCCCATTAAATTAACACACAAAATTTAGGATTAATTGCTCTTGTAATTGAGGAGTAATTAAGCTAAATTTGCATTTAAACCTTAATTACTATTTAAAATTAGGTAAGATCATTTTAATTGATTCTCCTTGAAATACCTTTAAAATGAGTATTTATTTGCATTTTTTATTTTTCTATGATTTTTATGATTTTAGAAGTTTTGACCATTAAAATGACTTAATTAAGCTGATTAAAGCCTAATCATGTTGGCACGCATGTGTGCTTTCCATTGCGTGGGATTAGCTACTTAAAACTTATCTGACTCTATGCCTACATGGCGGCGATGGATGTGCTTTCTCATCCACCATCCGATCTAAGATCAAATGGCTATGATTAATCCCACAACTTAATAAGATTAAATCAGATCGATCTAATGAATCTTATCACGACCGTCCATTCCGATCACATAGAATAGATGGTGTGTGACCTAATGTCACATAGTGGGAGAATGGAGCTCGCCATTGCTCACTTGATCGAGCTTACTTCGATCAACTCTAAAAGGATCCCACACCTCCATGACATCAATGAGGGGATCCAATGTCAAGATCACAGATGCAAGTTTTCTTCAAAAAGCTCCAACCCATTTTTTCTTAAGGATCGATTTTGGAAGCATACCTCACCGGAGCTCAAGATCGGTGGCTCAAATGATTGAGGAAGCTTCATCTAGTGGAGATGAAGCTCTTTTGACCAGTAATTGGATCAATTCCTTGATGTTCAAAGAAGGCCATGAACCGATAATTTGGAGCTATTTTGATTAAAGTCCCACCTTTAATGCTTGGAAGCTTGGAGATGATTATTCTTTTGTCGATGAGGGGGAAGGTGTGCAATGTTAATTTGAGTTTGATGGAGAAATAAAGCTAGGTCAAAATGGGAGTGTCTTATTTTGAGATTGACGGGAATGGCATTTATCGATTGAAGAATGATTTTGAGCTCGGGAATGGCTCTAGCAGTCTTGGGTAGCTAGGCTCTAAATGATTTTTTTGTGTGTTTGAGTGGAAATGAGGGTATACCCTTCCTTCATCTTGATCGGATGGTGGGATTTGGCTTCTAATGGCCCCACCATCTCGGAGTCAGGTGGCAGGGGAGGTGAGTTGGCTCGCTTGGTTGGTTGAAGGTGTGAGGTGGTTGCCAAGGAGGAATCATGGGTGTCCTAAGGGTTTCAAATGCTCCAATGGGAGGGTGAGGTGATTTCACTCCCATGGGTCATGGCAACCCCCACCCTTGTCAGTTGGGTCCGCCCAAGTGGACCATTGGGAGAGTACCAAGTGGCCAAGGAATGGAAATGACCACTTACATGGGTGATTTATCTCATGTGATGCCCTTGACCCAAGGGTAGAATTATCATTTGGCATTGATTTGATTTGGGCAGATTTGAAATGAGAAGAGTGGGTTAGCCCAAACTTCAAGTCAATTGGAGTTGATTTGGTTAGTTTGGCTTAATTTGACTGATTTAGGTCAAATTAGGGTCAAGTTGAGCAATTGGTCAAACTAGGTCAAACTAAGGGTTGGGTCAAGTTCATATGATCATTTGGGATGTTTTGGTTCAATTGGTTTGGTTTAGTTTGGCTTAAATTTGATTTTGGATCATTTGAATTCATTTGGGTCAAATGGATTAAGTTGACCAATTTGACCAAATTGGCCAAATTTGGGTGTTGGTTTGGGTTTAGTTGACTAATTGATGATGATTGTAGGCTTTGGTTTCAATTAATTTTGATTTGGTTTTGATTTAGGCCAACTTAAACCTTTAGGTCAATTTAGGCTAAGTAGGTCAATTAAGTTCAATTGGGTCCAATCATGATTTTGGTCAAGTTCAACAATCAATTTGGAATGAACTTGAGCCATTGGTTGCAATCAATTTTATATTTTCATTTGACCCAATTTGGTCTTTTAGGTCAATTTGGGTCAACTTGGGTCAAGAGGGCCAATTGGGTTTGGTTTGACTCAATTGGTCAAGTCATATTCAAATATTGATTTTGATTTGGTATGAATCATTAGTTTCAAGAGGGCTTTGGTTGTAATTTGGCTAGTTTGGGTTCATATGGGTTAAGGGGTTGACTTGGTCAAATGACCAAGTTGACTTGGTTTGACCTAATTTGTGATAATTGATCAACCTAGGGTGATCAACAATCATGATGGGAGGTTTTGATCGGCTTAGTTCAATCCAATTTGGGTAGGATTAGAACTTGGCTCAAATAGGTCAAATTAGCCACTATGGGTCAAGTGGACCAATTGGGTTTAGTTGGCTTTGATTTTGGGTATGTTTGATTTAGTTGAGTTTATATATGGATTTGGGATTGATATATAAATTCAATTGCAATTGGGTTCAAATGAGTTTTGGTTCATTTGAACATTTCAAGTCAAGAGGTTGGGTTAGTTTTATTTTGAGTTGATTTTGGTTTGGCTTGATGATTATAAAATTCATATTTGTGAATATGATTGAAGGTATGATTGATTTATTAGAAAATCAATTGAATTTGGGTTTTGGAATGAAGAATTTGGCTAAGTCCATGGAGTTGGGTCATGTGGCTTAGTTTGGATTTTGTTTTGGTTTGATTTAGTTTTGATGATTTAAATGTATATTTCATTTAAATTTATGAAGATAATTGATAAATATGATTTATTTTGAGAAAAATCAATTGAGTCTCAATTGATTTGGATTAAGATTTGGCTAAGTCCATGGGATAGGTCATATTAGGAAGGGTTTTGATTTAATTTGATTTAGTTTGATTTAGTTTTGATCATTTGAATGTAGATTTGATTTATATTTAGAAGATGATTGAAGATATAAATTGATTATGAGAAAATCAATTGATTTTGGATTGATTTGGATTAAGATTTGGCTAAGTCCATTGGATAGGTCATATGGCTTAGAAGGGTTTCATGTTTGATTTGATCATGGGCTTCAATCATTTGGTTTTGTAATTTGGGCTTGGATTTGGATGAATTTGATGTTGAATTGAACTTGAGGTTTGGTTTGAGAAGGTGAACATGGATTGGATTTGGGTTGTAGGTAGTGGATTATCCTAATCCCTAAGGCATAACCTAATCCTATGGTTACCCTTCTAAGTCTTTAGCTTAGGTTAAGTGTTTACATATTTGAAGTGTCTTACTAGGAAGTCTTAGTGTCTAGAAGACTCCTAAGTCTAAGATAAGAAGATTGAATCACACTCCAAAAGTGAGGTCAAGGCATTGGCTCCATAGTGTTGCCCTTGGAGATAGATGATTGGAAGACCAAGCCATTTTCACATTATATACTGATACATCTTTCAACACTTTGCTTGTGAGACCATGGATACATGAGAACAACATAGTTTCATCCTCTCTACATCAGTGTATGAAGTTTGTGAGATGTGGGATCGTCTAATGTGTCAAAGGAGATCTCAAGCCATTTATAGTTCATGAGGTGAGCATATATGAGGATGCTTTACTACCTCCCTCAAAATCAACAAGTCTATTCTAAAACTTGGGCCAAGTTTAAAAAAAAGAAAAAGAAAAAGAAAAAGAAAACAAAAAGAAAATGGAAAAGAAAAAAAGGGAGAAATAAACTTGGAGGAGGAAGTGGATCCTAACATTAATTCCACCCATGTTCATTACACCATTCAACATATGGGTAGGACATGACCTCCACCAAGTGAGGAAGAGCAAAGGGTCCGGGTGGAAAACCTTTATTGGCCACCCAATAAGATATGTCCCAACTACTGGAGTACACCTGCTATCCATATAGACATAATCTAGTTCATAGGATGAGTCTTATATGGTTAGCACACCAAAGCTCTTCTTAGTAGAGATTCCCTTGAGGTGACACTTGAGCTAGATAGTGATGAAGACCGGCTCCAAAGCAAAGCATAAGTGTATCAAAAGTCTATATGTAAAATAGTTAGGCATCATTGGGAACCTTAGCTCTAACCCCACTTTCCTCTCAAAATGAGGGTTTGGTAGTTAAAGCCCTAAGTCATGTGTGAAGACAGGTTCTTTGGGAGCATCATCCTCAAGTCAAGAAGTTGATGTAGAACTTGAGGATGATTCATATAAAGGTTTAATAGAATTACCTTTGATTAGTACTTCCTTGTGTTCATAATTTAGCAAAGAAAGGGTTAATCCCACATACTTGGTCAAAGCACGTCATACTACTTCAAAAAAATATGGAAGAACAAATGCAAAAGCTCTCAATCACACTAGGATTCGATAATGGGTCCAATATGATGATGATTACTGCTTAGTCATCATCAATCATTTGGAATCTGATAGGTTCTTTTCAAGTCACATTAACTCATATGAGGAGCTGTGCTTAGAAACTTCGATGATCAGATGATTTTAAAGTCAAAGATGCACGCCGAGTTTGAAGAAGAGATCAAGTCAACCATTGATGAGCTCAAGGAAATCAACTTAGAACTAAGAAGATCCAGCTACATACATCCATTCTTTATTGAATGAAATTAAAACCAATGACTTAGGCTATTGAGTTTAAGGGCTTTGCATGGAGTTATGAAGAGATGCCTAGATTGGCTCTAACATAGTCCATAAACTAATAATAGAGCTACCGCTAACCCTATCAAGCAAGCTCCTAGATGCATGATTAGACATAGAATAATGTCATTTATGAAGTCAAGAAAGATCAATGCTTCATCTAGGAAGAAAAATACCCTACCTAGTTAGCTGACATCCTAGTTAAGAAAATGAATGGCCAAATTCATATATACTTTGATTTAGAGATTTAAATAAGGCATGTCCAAAAGATGAG